>JNEU01000888.1:0-148042 GCA_000697475.1 Lichtheimia corymbifera B2541
ATGCATCACGGACCAAATGAGAGCGCCAGGTTGGGGTAGGTGCATCTTCAACACAGCCAGCGTATGTGCAAGTATGTATGAGCGGGAAATCAAGCACAGTGTGGTGTGTCACCTGTTGCCAATTGACTTGAAGTTGCAGCATGTCACATGCTTGAAACAATGTCTTGAAATGGCCAAGCTCAATTAGCGTGGTGACACGGCGTTCGGGGAAAAGAATAGGGACAATGGGAGAAAGGGTGGTACAAAACTTTTGAATACAAAAACGGAGGTAGGGGATAACAAGGGAATTGGAATCGGCATGGTGTTGAGAGAGTAAAGGGAGGATCCATCGCAGTTGAAGAGAGAGTAAATGATGTGTAGGGTGAAGGACACCAAGACCGCCTTCTTTCTTTGGACGAGTGCACGTATCAAAGCTGACTTTCGGAATGGTGCTGCCTTGAAGGAAACGACCAATAATAGCTTGTATAGAACCAAGGTATTGTTGTGTAAGAGGGATAATGCGAAGACAATACCATATTCTGCTGAGCAATAAAGCATTTGCCACTAATGCTTTTCCTCGTATTGAGAGACGACGCTGTAAGAGGATATCAGCGTATTTGCGAAGCTTGTCCAACTGTAGCTGAAGGAATGTATCCAATTGGGATCGAGTGCTAGTGAGGGGAAAACCAAGATAGATAGCTGCATCAGCTGCCGCACTATCGTGCCATTGATGAAAATCTTGTTCAGAAAATCGTTGGCGCCATTCCGGAGGACTTTGCCATTGAGTGCAACTGCCATAGATTTTTGGTGATTCAGTTTGGCGTTGGAGGCTTGACAATAGCGATGGATGATCATCATGATGTGTTGGATTTCAGCAGGTTCAGAGACAAAAATAAGAACATCGTCAGCGTAGGCAAGTGTTTTCAAAGGAGGAGGGGTGGGTCCAAGATAAGACGAAGCAAGTGGAGAATTGGGGATATCAAAATCAAAACCACGTAGTTGGGTCGATGATAAAAGAGAACGGAGCAAGGGTTCAAGAGCCAAATTGAAAAGGAGTGGGGAGAGGGGATCACCTTGTCTCAAACCTCTTTGTTGGTGACATGGCTTAGATATATATCCATTGATGTTAATAGAGAGCTGTGTGTTGAAGAACAAATGTGATATGCTGTCGATGCACGATGCTGGGAAACCAAACTTGTGTAAAACCGCTTGTAAGTATTGTGGGTGCACCCTGTCGTACGCCTTTTCTTGGTCTAGCAGTAAGGCAGCACCTGGAACCTTGTATTTCTGAGCTATAGACATTGCCAATCGTGCCAATAGCAGGTCGACCTGTTCCACTTTGGCTGGTGGTGACATTGCGAAATTTGGGATTGGCGAGCCTGATCGTGAAACTTGCACCCAAGGTGCGCCTGACCCCGACGAGCAACTCTGTTCTATTAAAGAGCCCACGTTTCATTGTAAAGTTTAGAGATACAGGCACCTTTGAGTTTTACATATGCTGTAAGCGTGATACTATATGTAAAGTGATCTTGGTTCATTGTTAAGCAGTTAGAGCCTAATAGAGCCAAAGATGCAGAGGGACGTGCTTGTGCAATACAGCTCATTTGCATGATACTTCCCAATCAATAAACGCCACTCTCCATATATCAATACGCGTACAGCATAGTAAAAACATGAAGATAGCTGTATCTCTAAACTTTACAATGAAACGTGGGGTCTCATAGAACAAAGTTGCTCGTCTGGGTCAAGCGCACCTTGGGTGCAAGTTTCACGATCAACCTCGCCGATCCTAGATTTCGCAATGTCACCACCAGCCTCGTCGAAAAAAAAAGAGGTCGACCCAGGTTCCACTTTGGCTGGGGGTGACATTGGGTGAATCTGAGATCGGCGAGGTTGATCGTGAAACTTCTACACAAGGTGCGCTTCACCCCGCCGCGCAACTTTGTTCGATTGAAGACCCCGCGTTTCATTGTAGAATTTTGAGTTATGGACATCTTTATGTTTTACATATGCTGTGACCATAATGCTATATGATAAGTGGTCTTTGTTCATTGTCAAGTAGGTAGACACTGATAGAGTAGAAGGTGCGCAGGGGCGTGCATGTGTAACACAGCTCATTTGCATGATACTTCACAATGAACAAACGCCACTTACATATAGCATCACGCTTTCGGCATATGTAAAAACGTAAAGGTGCCTGTATCGAGGATTGGCAAGCTTGATCGGGGAAACATGATTGGAATGGTGCGCTCGACCACGACGAGCAATATTGTTCTATGAAAGAGCCCATGTTTCATTGTAAAGTTTTGGGATAAATGCACTTTCTCGTTTTTGCATATGCTGAAAAGCATAGTGCTATATAACAAGTGATGTTTGTTCATTGAAGTAGCTTGACCCTGATAGAGCGGAGGATGCGCAGGGGCATGCATGTGTAACACAGCTCATTTGCATGATACTTCACAATGAACAAACACCACTTATCATAAGTATCACGCTTTCAATATGTAAAAACGTAAAATTGTCTGTATCTAGGATTGGCAAGCTTGATCGGGGAAACATGATTGGAAAGGTGCGCTCCACTACGACGAGCAATAATTCTATGAAAGAGCCCATGTTTCATTGTAAAGTTTTGGGATAAATGCACTTTCTCGTTTTTGCATATGCTGAAAAGCATAGTGCTATATAACAAGTGATGTTTGTTCATTGAAGTAGCTTGACCCTGATAGAGCGGAGGATGCGCAGGGGCATGCATGTGTAACACAGCTCATTTGCATGATACTTCACAATGAACAAACACCACTTATCATAAGTATCACGCTTTCAATATGTAAAAACGTAAAATTGTCTGTATCTAGGATTGGCAAGCTTGATCGGGGAAACATGATTGGAAAGGTGCGCTCTACTACGACAAGCAATATTGTTCTATGAAAGAGCCCATGTTTCATTGTAAAGCTTAGAGATAAATGCACTTTCTCGTTTTTGCATATGCTGAAAAGCATGGTGCTATATGACAAGTGGTGTTTGTTCATTTTGAAGTAGCTTGACTCTGATAGAGCAGAAGATGCGCAGGGGCGTGCTTGTGCAACATAGCTCATTTGCATGATACTTCACAATCAACAACACTTATCATAAGCACCATGCTTTTCAGCATATGCAAAAACGAGAAAGTGCATTTATCCCAAAACTTTACAATGAAACATGGGCTCTTTCATAGAATTATTGCTCGTCGTAGTGGAGCGCACCTTTCCAATCATGTTTCCCCGATCAAGCTTGCCAATCCTAGATACAGACAATTTTACGTTTTTACATATTGAAAGCGTGATACTTATGATAAGTGGTGTTTGTTCATTGTGAAGTATCATGCAAATGAGCTGTGTTACACATGCATGCCCCTGCGCATCCTCCGCTCTATCAGGGTCAAGCTACTTCAATGAACAAACATCACTTGTTATATAGCACTATGCTTTTCAGCATATGCAAAAACGAGAAAGTGCATTTATCCCAAAACTTTACAATGAAACATGGGCTCTTTCATAGAATTATTGCTCGTCGTAGTGGAGCGCACCTTTCCAATCATGTTTCCCCGATCAAGCTTGCCAATCCTAGATACAGACAATTTTACGTTTTTACATATTGAAAGCGTGATACTTATGATAAGTGTTGTTTGTTCATTGTGAAGTATCATGCAAATGAGCTGTGTTGCACAAAGAAGTCCGTCCGCATCTTCCGCTCTATTAGGGTCAAGCTTCTTCACAGTGAACAAGGGGGGCAACCCCCTGGCTGAGTGGCTGTACATTTTCTTTCCAATCTCGTGGTCCTCGGTTCAAGTCCTTCTGTGGGCATTTGGCCCTTCTCTGTCTCTGGCTTTAGGCCCTTCGGTTGTTACGTTTAGACTTGTTTGTAAAGTTATAAAAATTAATGCTTCTTTATAATGACGCGGAAGAAAATAAAAATCTACAAATTCACAGTGAACAAACACCACCTTTCCTATGGTATCACGCTTACAGCATAGGAAAAACATGAAGATGGCTGTTTCTCTAAATATACATAATGATGTGTAGAGGCTTTATGAGAACGATGTTGATCAGCATGACCAAGAGCACCTCTTGACCAAGTTTCGGCGTCCCGATGACCAATATCGGCGCGCACGGCCGTGCACCCTATTTAATGTTACCATGCATTCGTCATCTCTCCCACATTCAAGGTTATGAAATCTGGGGTCTTTATGGGAACGAAATTGCTCGGCGTGGTCGAAAGGATGTTGTATGAAAGTTTCAGGTTCGAGGTGGACAATCTCGTGGAACAGGAGCACCGACCCTACTTTTCCCTAAATTTGGGCTGCCCGGCATTCAAAATGTTCATAATGAACCATGCGATTTTTAAATGAATGGAGTTGATCAGCATGTGTGGGAGTACCTGCTGACCAAGTTTCAAGTGCGAGATGGGGAATCCCAATTACCTGCATAGTAATTGACTTTTTCATAAATCCGGCGCTTTCCCAATTCCCGCCCATCATAGTAAACCCCACATTATGCTCTCCCTTTCGAAATTTTCAAATGAAGTGTGGGTTCTTTATTAAGACAAAGTTGTTCAGCATGTTCTAGAGCGTATTGTGTGAAAGTTTGAGGTTCGAGACAGGCAATCCCAATATGTATCATGCATTGATATCAGTGTATATAGATATGTCTGACTGCCTGCCAGATTTAATTTCCACCTCTTCCACTCCCACTTTATTTCCCTCTTCTTCCCATTCTCAACTGTTGCCCCATTCAAGTACAACTACCACCTGCGAACGATTGTCCTGCTTCAACCCATCATGTCAATCCTGCAACTGTCTTGATCTGATTATCTTTGACTGAATGGCAACTCCACGGCGTCTACGCAGCTTTGTCACTCTTATACAACACACGGTCTTGCACACTCCTCTGCCACGACCAACGTAACAGCAGTTGGCATCAGCAATGTCTTCAACTCCATTGTCTCAAGTTACTTGCAACAGCTTCTCTTCGGCCTTTTCATGTGGACAGCAGATAGTCATTATATAGAAACAGCTTTGTTTTACGTGTAGCAGCTTGTTCCAATACATACGATTTGCCTATGGACATGGATATGGATATTGCTTTGGTATATGGGATGGGAGGAATTGGATATATCCAACGCGTGGAAAGAGGGCCTTGTTTATATGCATTCATTGTCAACTTGGCTTGGGCATTATGCGTGCTACTATCATCATCGTGGACGGTTGGTGCATTCAATGATCGCTATACAATGGCAGCTACTATCATCATCCTACTGCATATTTTGATACGCCAGCGATATAATCCGACACCAAGCATCAAGTGCCAACGCACGTCTATTCATCCATTTTTGCACAATGTACTCCCAAAGATAGAATTTCCCCTCATCGATGTATCTCTCGGTTTGGAGCACTTTGTGTACCTCTCGACCAATCTATCTCTAGTGAATGGTATTGGATTAAAGGATTACTTTAGCAATATGGCATTGCGTTGTCCAATCACTTCACAGCTTCTACAGTATAAGAGCCGCCCTTTTTGAGCTGGACCTCGTCGTGTGTGGGTATTGGATGGATTGCATTATAGAATAATTATGATGAGTCAATTCAGGGTGAAATCCCACTTGCTGTAATAATTCTGATTGATTGATTCATTGTGTCTTGAACAAAGACTGCATGTATTCGATAGCATAAATCAAGTCCCTTTTGGTGATTTTATTAACGGCGAGAGAAGCTGTTGTAAGCGAGTACTTGGTATGAAAAGTGATGTTATTAAAAGAGGGCGATGCATGTGGATAGGGAAGAAAACAAAGCCTCTTCGATGATAAAGCTTCTTGGTAATATCAGCAACTGACGATCGGATTACAGCTTATACCCCTTGATAGGGTTGTTTGAAAATCCATAACACACAGGAATGGAAGAATCAGCAGGTTTTGAGTAAAACAGCGATTTATCACAAGCACCAAAGCTACTGCTGATGAGTGATAAGGTAGGAGTGGCGACGAACATTTCCATGCAGCAAGAAACAGGCTTGCGGGGATAAATGAGGATGGATTTATGCGAGGTTGCAGGAGTTAGTGTTACTTTTCGCTCTCTCTTTTTTTTTCGCGTTTATCAGGTTCAAGGTAACGGCCCTCCACCTTCCACCTTCCTGTTGTCTTACAATCGCTGACGACATTGGCGTGTCTCATTACAGCAACATGAAGTGGAGCGATGCAGTGGGACCCATGGGTGTCAGTCGTGACCAAGTCGTACTCGAATGGTTGAAACAGCCAGGCAATTATGAAAGATTTATACACGCTGGTGGTGTTGCCAAACGATTGGGCAAAGCCAAGGAGACCAAGCATGAAGTTGCGAAGCTGGTGTGCACTTTGTTGCAGAACGCTGGATTCGAGGATATGAAAGCACATCCTGTGGCTATCAAGTTGTCAATGATGCTCAAGCGCTTTAAGCAGGCACATGGATTGTCAGCAGTAGGCGGTAAGTTAGGAATATGGGATCATCATCATCATCATCATCATTGGCTGATGTTATGTATATGCCTATGTGTAGCTTCACGAAAACGAATCTTACGTGTCTGCCCTCACTACTATGAGTTGGTGGATCATATTAAGGATGTGGACTGTGGTGAGGATCGTGAACAAGATATGGAGCTTATTTGCAAAGTCCAGAGAAGCAACATTATCAATGGCGAACGACGTCGAGTGACCACAATGGCGGATCATGGAAACAACTTTACAGCCCAGGAAGCCCAATCAACTCGTACAACCACAATGCATGTTCCAAACAATTCTCATTCCGAGGTGCTTGAATCCTTTCATCATCGCCAGCTTTATCAAATGATGAATCAGTTACTGAAACAACAGCAACAAATCATGGAACAACAATCCCGTCGAGACCGCCTTCAAGAACTCCAGCTGCATGTATCATTAATCCAACGCATGACTGAGGCAGGATTCACAAAAGAGGAGATTGGAGAACACCTTGCGAAGTTACGATAGTCACTCGTTGAATCATTCATTTTTGACCCCCCCCCTCCCACCTCCCCATTCGCTGTAACAATCAAAAAGGATCAACTACAACAACTTGCGGAAATATATATAGCATTATTGGATCATGTACCTTATTCATTGTCGTGATATGCAACAAAATTAAAGACATTAAAAGTGGTTGGTTCATGGCATTTCATTATGTTTTCAATGATGCTTTTATAAAAATCCATCCATTTCATCGCCTGCATCCACGACCCAGTACAACCATTTTCTCTCCTCCACGATGAATTATTATTTCTACTTTACCGTTATCATCACCATGCTTTTCGGTTTCCAGCAAGCAACATGTGCCTTGGATCGTGATTTCTGTAAGGCCTACGATAAGGATAAGGCCGCCTGTGAACATGCCGGTTGTCAGATGCGTCCATATGCTCGCTATGGTTTAGTTCGTATGTATCTCTTGTTTTCATAACTCTATGCGTGCTATAAGGACTAACATGCTTTATACGTGTTTATAGCGATGTATGGTTGCCTCGCCCCACCTCAATCGTAGTATATAGGCATTGTCTCTAGAAAGCATGACCTAGTACAGTGATACACATTCATAAACTTTGTCTTAAGTTGACCATTATCTATCATAAATGACCTTTGGTTGGAGTTATAAAATATCTGCATATTCTACACAATGAATGGGTCCTTGTAAGATGACCTTCTTTGTGTGGCATAGAGCTATATCACCATTGTGTCCTTTAACAATGAATCAGCAAGATAGCTTGTTCTTTGTTGTCATGGTCTACGCACCTTAAAATGGTCCTTTGTCAAGCTGAGAGAAAAGTATATATAATCTGGATTTGTTGGCATCCTATTTTTTTTTTGGCATCAATCCTTGTTCTAACCTGGCAACATTTCACCATGCGACACCAACTCCTGAAAATGACCATGATCGCAGTGTCACTCGTCTTTCGTCAAGCAGCAGCTGTGGATCGTCAATATTGCAAAGAATTCGATAATAGGAGTGTTGAATGTGAACAAGCCGGTTGCAAAATGGCTCCTTTTACCAAAGTTGGTGTCATCAAGAGTAAGTATTGGCCAAAGATTCCAGCTAGTAAAACTCGCTCACTGATGACTTTTACCCATCTCAAATAGCGTTTGTCCCATGCGTTCCACCTTATTAATACGTACATACATCACGCATACATAATACTGGCCACAAACCAAGATCATCAGTGCTACCTAGACATATAACGTAGATGGTTGAAAAATCTCAATGAAGACATTAAATGCTGTCATTGTTCGACTACACCATAGGGAATAGCACCTTGAGCGAATTCCAAGTCATGTGAAAGTTCTGGGATCACATTGGGGTAGCCTATGCAAAGTGTAAACTTTAATGTACGAGGAAATTTATCTTGCGAGGATAATATTTCCCATGTCGTGTTTCTTTTTTTCTTTTTTTTTTTTTCTCTCTCCTATTTCCTTGCGGCTGTGATAACAAAAGATGGCCACGTTTGATATTAACAGCCGTGTTGCTGTGGTTACGGGTGCATCTCGTGGTATTGGCAAAGCTGTGTCAAAAGCATTGGTTGAGCAAGGAGCGCGCGTTGTGATTGGTGATCTATTGGACAAAGAAGGTCTACAAACAGTACAAGAGCTTAATAGCAGTCGTAATGAAAAAGTGGCTGCGTTCATCCATACGGATGTCACTGTATACAAGGACGTGATTGCCTTGTTTCGCTTTGCTGAATCCGTTTTCGGTGGTGTGGATGTAAGCAGCACGATTTAGTAGTATGCACACCACCACGTGACTCATACTCCAACCAACCATCAGATTGCATTTCTCAATGCCGGCAAAATTAATGATGCCGATAATCTCTTTCTCCCTCTGGATGATTTGTTTGTTTGCTTAAGGACAAGATTAGTGCTGGTGATGGTAACCCACATGTAATGGTAGATGATAAGGAGGCCGAATTGCCCAATACCAATTTCCTTGGTATAGTGAAAAGCACCAAAGTTGCTGTGTTGCACTTGGCTAAACGTGGGGGTGGTGTCATTGTCAACATGGCATCGACTGCCGGATTTCAATCATGCATGTAAGTATTCACATATATATGTATATCCCATAAACCAGGCTTACTCACACCATGTATAGGCAACAAGCACATTATTTTGCCACCAAACATGCCGTAGTAGGGTGGACTCGTAGTATAAGCAGCATGCTTAAAGAAATATGCAATGTGCGGGTGAATGCTGTGTGTCCAAGCTGGGTTGGTATGTATATATCATTACCATCTAGGTTGAATGATGCTAAGTTTAATGACACCGAAAAATAGACACAGAGATGCATAAAATGTATGCCAATGAGGAAGGTTCTAACCCATATAAGATCCTTGTTCAAAACTCCCCTTGTGCCGATATTGAAACAGTGGTTCGCGGTGTTATGATATTGATTCAAGATACAACGATGAATGGTAGTAGCATTATTGAATGAAAGGTGCCAAATGGGAAACTTGCTTATCTATCATCACAACAGCCCAGACATTATTGACCCTTCCAGGAGATGTTATACGGGTTCAGGAACCAATACCACCCTATGGTATGTTGATAGTCAAACCATATTGGTGGATGCATTTACTGAGCATGTAACATAGAGGAATCAGCAACACCTGAATATTGCGCTATTGTCGACAAGTACCATGATGCAACAATATCGTATTACAAGCACCAGCTGCAACAAGCAATGGAGCGTTACAAGCAAATGTAGTATATTAAACATTGACTTATTATATGCCTTTGTCCTATTCCGTAGTACTCGTCGTGGGGATAATTTATGTGGCCATGGTGATGAATTTGGAGGGTGTGGTGGTTACAAAGGGAAACACGTGACAAAAGATGTCAAAAGCGGGAATCTCGGAGGAAGCTAGGCCGTGGTCCGAAGTTGTGAACGTTTCTACTACTTACTGCTACATGAGCCTCAAGATTGCAAGCCGGGCTTTTCGCATTGCTACTCGACACTATTCAACTCGATCGAATCCGCTCCGAGTTCTTGGGATTGAGACGTCCTGCGATGACACTTCGGCTGCTGTTGTAACGTCCGATCGACGCATTTTATCTGAAGTACGACATGGCCAACGAGACATGCATGAACCTATGGGTGGCATTGTACCAACACTTGCAAGTCTTGCCCATTCACGCAACTTACCCAATGTTATATGTCAAGCCCTTGATGAAGCAGGGTTATCAGTTCATGAATTGGATGGTGTTGCTGTTACTCGTGGCCCTGGGTTACCGCCGTGCCTACCAGTGGGATTGAATGCTGGCAAGACGTTGGCTGCTGTATGTAAGAAACCATTGATTGGAGTGCATCATATGGTAAGGAGTCCCTTCTTTTGTTGTTGTACCTACAAAAGTATTCATGATCTGACAATGCTGCTGGATTGGGTTTAGGAAGCACATGCATTGACAGCAAGGTTAACAGAATCCAACGCACCAGCCTTTCCTTTCATGACCCTTCTCATCTCGGGTGGACATACCATTTTATTGACAGCCAACAGCCTTGGAGACTATGAGATACTTGTTGATACGATGGATAATGCTGTGGGTGAAGCTATCGACAAAACGGCACGTCTGCTTTCTTTACCATGGGAAGGCAGTAGTCCTGGTCCTGCCTTGGAACGAGCGGCTGCCCAAGGTGATCCCATTCGATTCCTTCAACGACTACCAACACCACTCTTGAATGACAAGAAATCAATGTTTGCTTTCAGCTTTTCGGGATTAAAGACGGCTGTTGCACGACTTGTGGAAAAAGAAAATGTATCGACGACGCAGGATATCAATGATGTGGCGGCTGCTTTCCAAGCGAGATGTATCGGTCACATTGAACAAAAACTCAAGCTTGCCCTGGATCGAGAAATCAAATGCAACAAAAAGCCATTATCTTCCTTGATTGTGAGCGGTGGTGTAGCAAGCAATCGATATTTCCGTGATAGGTGAGCTAGCTGGTGGAGGGGGATGATATTGAGACACACACGTGATGGCTAAGACATTCTCTACCCTAGATTACAATCTGTGACAGCCGCCTATGGATTACCTCTCGTTTGTCCACCACCTAAACTATGCACAGACAATGGTGCCATGATTGCATGGGCAGGAATAGAACGCTTACAAGCTGGTCTTGTCGATGACTATACCATCACAGCCCTACCGAAATGGTCCCTTGAATCGCTCAAAGATGCATTATAATAGATGATTGATTGTACATACATAGTCTAGGATTTGACATTATCAAACATACCATTCATTCAACGCATATGAGTGCTTTTGCAACATTTGCTATTTGTATTTACAAAAAAAGGAATGTTCTCTTTCTATGATAACTTGTGTGGTGGGAGCTATTTGTGAGAATCAAAGTTTCAGGCCGTGGTGGCTTTCTGCTTCTTGTTCTTCTTGTTACGTTCCTTCTTCTTTAGGGAATCCATATATGCCTTGATCACAGTGGTATACGCATCATGAAATTTATCCAAATCATCCCCAGCAACCTAGCATACACCCAATGATTCAGCCATGATGCTGCTTTACGACAGTTGAATTGATCCTTACCACCGTGCTAATCTTTTTATTCTTAAATGATGCACGCACCAGGCATGGATATTGGTCGTTGGCAAGTTCAAGGCGTGTTGTCAATCCAGTGGCGTCTTGCTTTGGCATGGTCTTTTTGGCAATATTCACTCGGCTTTCAGTCACTAAAAGACAAGAGTGAGTTTGGGACATGTAACGCCACTGCCACCATCAGTTGCTTGACCCACGTACTTCGCTTCATCGTGACCGACACAGTTCCTGTTCCCGATTTCCTTGAATCCTCATACAGCTTAGCTAGCTCGGTTGTAAACTAGTGCAATCAAGTTAATAAAAAACGAGCGATCACGGTATACAAGACGATGGCGTACTGCATTAGGCTCCATATGCTTCATGTTGGCGGTTATCAAACAAGACAAGGTGTCTTTCCACACCAGACAATTGATTGTGTGTGCGTGATGGTGATTTGGATAATTTACTCCGCCCTCCTACTGCCATGTCATCCCATCATTCTCCCCTTTGATAGATATCAAAAAATCGTAAGCTGCATTGGTGACAATGATAGTTTTAAGGGGGCGGCTCTATAATAGCATATAACTGCTGTCCAATGCCCATCTTGGTAAAAAAAAAAAAATTGCGTGTCATTAATATAAAAAGTATTTACATGGGAAATGAAACAAATGGCTATGCGTCAATAGGATGCGTGCGTGAGAGTGAGCGATGGAGTGGCAGTGAGTGTGAGTGTGAGTGTGTGAGAGAGAGGGCAGGGGGGGGAAACAAGATCTAAAGAAATGGAATCTAGGCAAAGTATTGGGATAAGGTTTCATAGGTAAGGAAGATGATTGCACTTGTAGGCATACTTCGAGCCACCGTCAAACCACAGCCACGATAAAAGCCCTTGATACCTCCATTGGCATAAATGTCTCGTGTTGTTTCCATGAAGGTTCGTGGAGAAGTCATTTTCAACAGCTCGCCATCCGTTTGCATGTATGACTTGACGACATCCACTGGATAGAATGAAAAGTTGTAACAAGCGCCACCCAATGCACCAGCCAGCATAAGATCTGTTGCACCCAATTCCTTTTTGCTGGAAAGATTCCGTTTCCGAATAATAGCATCACATGTGTACTCGTATGCACCAAACCAAAAGGCACCTCCTCCTGCTTCACGTAGCAATGTTGCCAAATAGCCTCGATAGAATCCAGCCATACCATTCTGCTTCAGCGTATGACTGATAACATGAAGGGGTCCTGTATAACGAATGGAGCGAGTGGTAGAGGTATCCGCCAACTGAACCTGCAGCTTGCATTTCACCAACTCGACCGGGGTCAATACAAAAGAAGCAAGGGCACCCGATGCTGCACCTGCAAGCACAAGCTGATTCAGGCTCAAGGCTGGTAACTTTTCTTCGGGTGTATGAAGGAGTGTATGTCGTTCTTCTGCTGAGGATGCGGCACAGTACCGGATCAAATGTTGTACTTGACGATATCCCACAAAGAGTGCTGCATTTTCTATCATGGATCCGATCATGGGTGATGACATGCCCTATAGGATGATGATATCAGCCACACACATACATCCTTCAATACCCTATTCCCCATCCTCCCATTCTATACCTTGAATAAACCACGAATGCCTTCTTGTTTCAATGTAACTGTCAAGCAGTGTAAAGGTCCATTGAAATAGGGACGATCCAGTGGCTGTGTTTGCAGTCGAACTTTGACAGTGTCAAATGGATATTCAATCACCTTGCCCACCATACCAGCGATCTGTAATAGACGCTTCTTTAATACAATGCGGACCCAATAACCAACGCTGATCTTACCGATCCAAACAACAAGTCTTCCATTTGACGGCGCATATTTGATTTGGGCTCGATAAAGACTGCATCGTCGACAGGTTTTATGTTTGCGAGGGGTGAAAGACTGCCGTGTTGCTGTGGTGATTCCATGTTGATAATAAAGAAAAAGAGAGCGGAATTGTTGAGGTGGTGAAGGTGGTGGTAATGGTGAGCAAAGCAACAAGGCGAACAAAAAGCTTTATTTGTGTATCGAGATGAGTCATAAACTAATATCTGTCCCCACCTTTAATTCAAACCCCACACACAAACTGACCACATTGTTTCATATAGTAACCATTATCCTTTATGTATAATATCGTAAATGAAAATTGATTTAAACACACTCTGTAATATCCTTGGGAACCCAGTTTTCGCTGCCAAAGTCAATAAACAACCGGTCGTCCTTGACGACGAACATGCCCTTGAGTTGCCAAGTGGTGGGACCACGCAAATCCTTGTCGGTCTTGATACGAGCAGCTCGGTATCGCTTTGCAAGTTCCATACGCTCTTTATCCTCAGCAGCTCTGTCAGTCTTTGCCCATTCAGCGGTCTCATGAGAGTATTCCTTGATCATATCCTGATAATCTTGGTATTCGCTAGAAGAAGGTTTAGCCAAGGATCCAGCCTTGGGAGTATCCACCTTGAGTTTCTCATCCTTTGTCTTTTTGTTCGCATCACCAGAGATAAAGCTTGGGAGACTGCTCAAGGGCACATATTTGGTTAGTTCATCCACGTTCTTGGTAAAGTGAATCTTGCTTGCAACCACGGGATCCAACAAAGGTGTGATCAATGACCAAACTATAAACTCACCACATTAACATGATGATGATGATGATGAACAACAATTGTTATGATCTCTTACCAGTAGAGAATACCCAAGGAGCTTTGTGAATCAAGCATTGACCGAGGGTCTCGGGATAGTATGCTTCAAAGCACGTTAACAAGAACTTGACAAAGTCGAAATCCTACATAATAATAGCGATGAGCCACAATACCCACGTATATATATATATATGCAAAAAGTTACTTACCATGTTGGCAAGTGTGAAGCCTTCCATGTTGAATACGATACAAGCGGTTTCCATGGGTTGGTTCACCATGAGACGAGAGCTTTCCATGACAGCCAGTGTCACAAGCTTAATAACCTCGGGATCTTGGTCTTCCTTGTGGTGGAAACGAACATTGATGAAGCTTCATGGAAATAAAATAAGTCCTAGTGATCACTCAATATAACCTTTTTTAAATAAAACTTACCAAATGCCTCGATCACTCTTATCAGGACCACCAAGGTATGCCTTTCCGGAGTGAAGGTTCGTGATGAACGATTCACCCATGCCCTTTTTGAGCTTTTCCAATTCATCACGCAAACCAGTTTCACCAAGAGCAATGATATCATCAATGCGCATCACCAATCGCCAGCGAAGGGTGTTGATGAGCATGTTGTAAGCAGCATCGAAATCCCATTTACGAGCACGAAGGTATCGAAGCATGACGGCATCTGGGTTATCAGTACCGACCATACTCCAAAAGCTGCGTTGCAATGCTTCACCAGGGATCAAGGGAATGGCCTTCTCAAGAGGTTGTGACAACCAGTTGGGGTCTGTGGTGGCACCAATGAACAAGTCAGGTTGCTCGGAAGGTTCTTTTTTGCCGCGGCTAAAGAAACCACCCTTCTTCGCAGGAGCAGCTTCGACCTTGCGTGGTTCAGCAGGCTTTGAGTTGGGATCACCAGGTTGCTTGAATAATTCAAAAAGACGTCCCCATAACTTTTTGAGCATGGATGTCTGATCAGGAGTCAAGTGATGAAGATGACCTGCAACGAGGGCAGCTTGAACAGCGTCAGTGGATGCGGGAGCCATAGTGAAAAGATGAAGAAAAAAGAGTAATGTGCTTGATGAATGATGATGGCCCTGAGTTAACCCTTTATAAAGGGGGTCTTTTATGCTCCACAAATACATTTTTATTTCACGGTGTACAAACCTAACGTATTTAGGCGGTTCAAGATGAGGTATGCAGTTTGTCGCCCTGAATAGGCAATGCTCTCCCCAAGCCAGAAAGAAAACACCGCTTGTCAATCCGCTCACTAATCGACGAGCACGGTCCATGCAAAAAAGTGCACAGACTGCCACTATTACTGCTGGTTGTCAACTTGACATACCTGGGTCCTATACTTTAAACCATCACCCCACCTTTAGCCCTGATAACATGGTGGTGTATTATATTGCTATATCAACTATCAATAAACCAGAGTAGTATAGCCATCTCAGGAAGTGACGCTCATATGAAATATAATCATGTCCGACTCGAACCCCAAACAAAAAAGGTGACCCACCAAAAAGTCCCCGCCAAAGGTGGGAATTTCATACGCTACGTCAACTCGTCGCTTTCATGTACTTAGTCTACACGCCAGCCAGCCACCACTACTCAACAATCAATCCATCATGCCCCAGCCGCTTCTACTTTAATAATTCACATGATGCTAATTCTCCACACCAATCTACTGTTGACTGTGTTGATCAGTGTTTGTGCTACAACACTGCTATTCAAAATGGCAGCTTCCACATGTTGGCATGCTGGATCAGCACTATGCAGCGTGTCTTTGATGACTTTTTGCTGTCATCATGATAAAACATCTTGGCAAGGTTTTAGATCCAGTATTCGAGTTTGCTGCTGGTTGGCCTTTTCTAAAGAATATTATCGTGGCGGCGGTGATAATATTAGTAGTAGTGTGGTTGTTGCATTAATAAGGTTCGATTTAACGTAATGCTGTAGACGTTTGTGTTGCCTTCAAGCATATTGTTGTTACCGAAATGGTATGTAGACAATCAAGACGCGTCGCCCAAAAAGCATGTGATTTTGAGCTTTTCACTCTCATGCAGCCTACATCGTCATTCTACAACAATAGCAAATTCATTCATCCACTAGTCAACAAGATGGTCTTTTTTTGGATACCCCGTGACCTATCCATCTAAAAGGAAAACTCGATGACAATCACTTTTTCTATCACGAAAGGAATGTAATAATAAGCATGCCTACTATGTGAGATGCTTTAAGAAAAAGGAAACCTGCTACTATCCACATCTGTGACGTTGGTAATGTAAAAGTGGAGCGTCGGGGGGAGGGAGGCAATGACTCAACGCCACTGCTGAGTTAACATCCTCATCGTCATGATCCTGCCAATGTGTTATACGATCGAAACAATAGATTTATTTACACATTTTACACGTCGTCGAGCGTATTATGTTACAAGGTATGGGGGTATGTATGAAATATATAAAACGAAAACCGCATATACTATGATTCGGTTTTAGAGACGATCTTGCAAGGACGCATTAGAGAGAGTGGGTGAGGGATAATAGCGACTATTCTGTGATACAGCAGAGTAAGAGTTGGCAGAGTTGGTAGTAGTAGTAGTGCACTCACTACCTTTGATATTCATGGACATCATCAAGTCTTCAATACTCCTTGGAGCAGCACGACCTTGATGTTGATAAGCCTCTTGCAATGCCATAAATAGCACGTTATTTTGCTGTTGCAACTGTTCCACCAAGGACCGCATGTGCTCATTTTGCTGATTTCTTTTAGCACGGTAACGTGCGGATGCTTCTTTGTTCCTTCGACGGCGTTCATCCAATGTATGCTTGCTGTTGATATCGAAAAACGAGGCTGCGGATTTACTTCGTTGACCCAAGACGCCTTCATGTGCCGATGCTGCGGATCCGTTTTCTGTCAACCCCCCTCGATCTAAACGCTCTGACATGGAACGAGGCGATAGCATGCACATGGGCTCATCATTGTCATAGACACTTGTGTTGCTACTAGTACTACTACGGTGATACGGTGGCTCGGTGCATTGAAATTGGTATGGCTCTTCCTCTTCAAAATCTGGATGCATTGGCGTTGTTGTTGTTGTAGAGATGGTATCTTCTTTGACAAGCGAGGAGATCGACATTGCCTTTCGGCTGTTATTGGCAGAAAAAGTTGACATTGAATTAGATATGGGGGTTATTGTAAATGAGACGACTAGAAACAAAGGAACATATTTTGGGCAATTGCTGTGGTGGTGGTCGTTTTATATAACCTCCATGAGCTGCAACAAGGCTTGCCAAGCTAGGTTGTGTAACAATGCTGAGCCAATACTTGGCTTTTAACCTGCATGCTTGACCTTTTTCTGCAGTGCTGGTGAGAACACTTTCACGCCATCTTGTATCACAAGAGGACGGGAACCGAATACTAAAGTCGCTGCGCCGCACCCACGCCTTTTGTCGATCTTTGGAATCTTCTGCCCTTGCCTACCCAGCCTTTGTTGCTATTTTGGTAAATGAAGAGAGTCAAGTGCATACACCACCACCACCACATGCAGCTGTGTGTACATGTATTTTTCTCTGTCTCCACCCCCACCCTTTCCTTTTCAAAGCAAAAAGACGTACAACTTGTCTCATCCTTTGTTGGTTTGATTCTTTGTTAGCTAAACTTAGAGGCTGAATCAACATGGTTTTGAACAAGGTATAACAAGATATCTCGTGAGAGTATGGCGTCATTGTGAAGAGTATGTAACGCATGGATCTGCTGACTTGGTACCCAACAAACACATGGTGAACAACATCAGTCCTCTTGGCGTTGTGATATTCCCTGGTAAGGAAATGTCTACGCAGATATTTTCAATCACTTGCCCAAAAGTCATGCATTCGCTGGCATCGTTCCCGCATCACAAACGCTAAAAAAAGACGCACAGAATTGTCGTTAGCTTTACATACATGACCTCCAGCAGCAGCAGCTCCTCCTGGAACATAAACCTCGTTGGCTATTGTTAGCATAAGCCCCCACCCCCTTTGTCAAGGCGCAGGCAAATGCTATATGTGTGCTTTTGTATCCATTTTGCGCGAGGCGCAGTTTTCAACGGTTATACTTACTTGTACACTATCCACACTTGTCGATATTAGGATATTCTTTACACCGAGCACTACCTCGAGCGCTATCTTTTTTGATCGGGACACATCAAATCCCATATTAAGCAATGGCCCCCTTCTTTTCTACCATCACGTTGATGTACTTTTCTGATGGTTAGTCTTTTTTTGTCTTGCTGTGATACCAATCTTATTTTTGAAAGCATTTCAGATGGCCCTTTTTTCCCACTTCTTTATGTATGTGATCGTCTGTAGTTACTTGTGAGATGCATATCCCATATCGATTGATCGGCAGTTGATATATAGCTGTCAAGGAATGACATTGATTTATTGTATCAAATCCATTTGTTAAATATCATATCTCTAATGGTGGTGAACAGAATGAGGGTATCATGCATTGGGATTATGCATGATCTTTTGGCGGGGTATCCAATTTCAATCGCTGTACGTTGCAAACACCGGCTTCTTTCTTGACACAGTTTTCACCATCTCCTCTCACTCTTGCATGGAAACCGACAACAACAATACAAGCAGCGACGCACAGGCCATTGACTCCTCAAATGCCATCCATTCGCCTAATGGAACAGACACTTCAAAAGCAAACAGCAATGCGCAAACCAAACCCACACAACCTGCCACTACTACTGCTGCTTTGAATGTACCTGCCGGCAAACCGAGCGCGTCAACAACTACAACTGCTTCGTCAGGTAGGGTTTAGAATAGGCGTTACACATATAAAAACTCACTCGCGTACCTATAAAGTGGCAACCGATGCAGCAGCAGCTCCTGTATCCACAGCCGATATTCGTGCAACGCCTGTTTCGCATCCACCTCATCCAATATCGCAGGAATCGGGTGTCGCCGCCGTTGAGGAGACAGCGCTTCAAAAGCAAAAGTTGGTCGAGGAATTCCAGTATCTATTGGAAAAGAGTCAAAGTTTATTTAGTGGTTTAAGGTGAGTAAGCTTCCTTTGATAGCGTACCAAGCTAAATACCCATCTTCCTATTACTAGAGACTTGCCTCCCACTGGAAGTCATCGTCAATGGAGACCTGTAAGTGAGAAAAAAGAGATCCCATCATCCGTGGAGCATTGTAATCATACTTTATCTCTATTAGTATTTCGAGAAAACCTTCGAGGTGTATACCAAGGTAGGCTGTGAGTCCTTTAATTTCTGATACCAATCCCATCTAATTTAAACAACATCAAGCTTTGGAAGTTCCAACAGACACACCGGTAAGCACGAATCAAGGTGATAATTTGTCCGCCATGCTAATGAACATCCATTAGACCAGTTCTGGAGGACAAGAGCAATTATGGATTGAAGCGATGGGAAGTCGGCGAAATTGCAAGCAAGATTGGACAGTTATACTACCATTATTAGTAAGCACGTGATCTTTACACTTAAGAAGGATATATCCTCACATCCTTTATATAGTCTGCGAACGAGTGACACCAGCTATCTTCAAGAAGCTTATGTATTTTACGACGCCATCCATGAACGACAGTATTTCAGGGATATCCTTGAAGTCAAAAAGTAAGTTAGGTCATTCCATTGCCAAGAGAGAGAATGAAACTCATACATTATTTTAGCCCTGCATTGATGATCAAAAAGATGAGATATTACGCAAGGTTCATTGTTGTCAGCTTACTACTGAATCGAGAAGAGAAGATTCGGATGCTGGTGAGCGAGTTGGAAAACCTAGTGGACGAGTACACAAAAAACTTTAAGCCGCCAGATGCCAAGGAGTGGCAAGTTGTGTTGCAGGAGATATCAACATTTATGGAAGCTGAAAAGAAGCCTGCACCGATCAGCGTGGATCGTCTTCCTGTGACAGTGATGCACCGTTTATCTCCAACCATGAGGATTGATCGTGATTCGATTCCTGGGACGAGGCTAAAATTACAAGAGGCTATCCTTGTCGGCAATTCTCAAAAGCAAATCAAGTTTTCAGAGTTGACTTTGGATATGTATCGGATGCTGCAGAGTTTGGAAATGGAACCTACCGGCAATTTCCCATCAGCAACACCAAAGACAACAGCCAAAGCAGGTGGTGCTGGTGGTGATCAAGCAGGAGCCACATTGGAGAGCGGTGCCAAAGACGCTGCTGCTGCTGCTGCTGCTGCTGCATCCAAAGAGGAGCCTACGACGACGACGACAACGACTTCTTCCACCTCTTTAAAGAATACATCAGGAGCGACACCAACACCACCACCAGGTGCTACGCAACAACCTGCCACAGCAGTGAATACCAATGCACTAACACAGCCCACAAATACCGACAAACCATCATCGAGACGTATCAATCCACACAAGTACTTGCTCTATCGACCTTCGCTTAGTCAACTATTTGTATACATTGCAACCGCATTTAAAGATACGGCAGAGAATGGTGTCATGCTTCTTTATCTTTCGGCTGATGGATGTGAATATCCGGATGTGCGTGATACTGGTTATAAAGGAGGTGTTGCAGCCAATCATCGCAAAACTCAACCATCTACGGGTGCAGCCATGACGGCTACGCCTACCAGCAATGCCGACAAATCCGAGGCAACACCAACCACCTCCACAGCTACAGCGAATACGACAACAGCCACTGGAACCAATGCATCCTCCTCGTCGGCTACTGCATTATCCGCTTCATCACCAACACACGTCCCTTCTACGCATTGTTTACATCCAGCTGATCTTGTACCCTTTACTCGGAAGCCCTTGTTCCTTATTGTGGATAGCAGTAACAGCATTGCGTTCAATAATATCCTTAATGTATTCGGACAACCGCTCTTGATTCTCATGTCGCCTGTGGAATACCCATCCTCGGTCCAAGACCGCAGTGAAATAGGCAGTCTTTTCACTTTATTCCTTCATACACCTCTCCTCGGATTTTGTCTGGTATCAGATATTGGTGATCTCGATACCAATTGGGATGAATGCGTTATTCTTATTACGGATATGGAGCAAAAGACCGGAGAATTACTGTTGGAGAATCCTGAAGTTGGTAAGTAGATACGACATCATTAACGATGCTGTTGACTCATAGATGATGTATTAGATCCACAAATGAAACGATTCATGGCAGATGAATTTCTATGGACTTTTATTGTACGTTTTACGTTATGCTGCATCATTCTTCGATACCATTCATCCTTCAAAGATGAAAAGGTAAAGTACATATTACTATTTATTCTATCTTCGATTGACTAATTATAGCTATTATTATTATAAAGACATATCCAACCTCATCACCAGCATTACCCGAGAGCATCTACAATGCCGAAGAAATCATTGCCATGCTTCATAGATTGACGTCTGTAGCCAAAGTAGGAACGTATTTCAATTTGCCATTTGCCACAGATGATCCGGTAGAGCCTTGAAAATAAAATGGATGTCCCTGGGTATGCCGCCCATTTCATTGGCTACTTTTAATCCAGCCACGCTTGGTGCCTGCCTTCTTTTCTGAACTGTGTGTGTTTGACAAAATGAGCGAGCCGACATTAAGAAAGCATAATGCGACTGAATCGTCGGGTGAACAAGCCCATGACCCAGCAACGACTCATGAAGAACCACCTCTTAAACGAACAAAGCTGGAACCATCAGACAACCAGCAAGGTGGGCTACACTAATGTGCCTCCATGGAGAGAACAGTCTTATTGATTCGTGTGCTAATAGAGTCGACTACTACTGGACGATCGTCGCTTGGAGATAACACTGGTACACCCAAGACGTACAACAGCAATGAAGGACCTGGCATGCGCATGTCAGTATCTGCTGTGCTGGCAGGCAATACACGGGACTTATGGCACCGAGGATCGCCTTCCACTGGTTATGCACGTCTTTCGCCTCACAAGACTTTATCACCCACACCACCTCCAGCAGGCAGTACTACTACTACTCCTACTACCGATAAAAAAGCACCCTCATCATCATCATCATCATCCACTGACAGCAATGCTTCACCCAAGCCCAACTCCGCCAATATCACCAGTGAACAACTCGTTCGTGCTCTTACTTCTTCTCGACTTTCATCAGAGACATTAGAATCAGCAGCAGCATCATCATCTTCAGATACACCTCAAGCATTAGGCAATGCTCTTGCTGCTGTAGCTGCTGCTACTGTCAATCGATCATCATCATCTTCTTCTTCTTCCAACACAACCACTGCTGCTGCTGCTATTGGCAGTTTGGCTGCTAATATTTCTACCATTCTGCATGCTAATGCCAATGATACAGATCCAGGCAAGTCAACCAACTACATGATCCATCTTTTACATGTCGACTTATATATATATATATATACCCTCCTTTAGAAAGTGCACGTCGAGCGAGTGGTATTCTCACCAATCCAACAGCATTGACACAAGTATTGGATCAAGCCATCCGGTTAGGAACCCAACAACAAAAAAGGAAATCGACTCATGATGAGGAAAAAGAGGAAGCAAAAAAGACAACAAAGAATGAAGAGAATAAGGGATTTCAACGCATTGTACGTAACGAGAAGGCATGGAAGGCATTGGAAGGATATCAAGAAAAACGCTTAGGTAAGTAGTTTGTGGGATTTTTATAGATGGAGATGGGACAACTAACGAACGCATGTAGGCTCTTGGTTATATTCACCCGAGTTATTATTACCCATTGATTCATCCCAATTGAATGGTCTGGTGGAGATATTGGTTCCTGCAAGATATCTTTCGTACAACAACCCCAAAGTACAAAAACGAGCCGTATGGGGCACGGATATTTATACAGATGATTCGGATGTGGTATCAAGTAAGTCCTAAAGGAAAAAAAAGTGAGTGTATAGTGATGTCCATCTCAACCGTTAAAGTGATTGTCCATTGTGGAAAATATAGCATGCCATTTATTGAACCTGATCTGGATGTTCATGACCCCGTTTCGATTGCATTGGGTGCTACTTTGGATGAACCTATCAAGCCAAAAAAGACGTCCTATCCTATACCCGACCATGATCTCAAGGTCACTTTGCGTGTGATGCCTGCTTTGAAATGCTACACGGGCACGGTACAACATCATATTGGATCACGGAGCTGGGGAGGCAATCATGATGGGCTCAGTTATTGGGTGGAACATGTGGAAAAGTTAAAGGTATATACATAGACATGTGGGGGATGAGTGAGTGACTCTAATCTGATGAACGATAGAGAGGAGATGCACAACCGAGAGGAAGACATGGTATCAAAGCCAACATGAATCGTTATGCTTGTGAAAGGTATCGAACCTTGGGATTCCCTGTCAAAGAAAAGGAAGAAGAAGAGGACGAAGAAGACGAAGAGCAAGTCCCTGTTCCCCAAATCAAATCGGCCATGGTACGAAAGAAGAAAAGGGCCGTTTCAGCATCACCATCACCACCACCCACACCCACATCCCAATCTGTTTCAACATCAAGTCATCGACGACGTCCTTTTCGACGAGCAGCTGGCAGGGTAAGTAAGGAATGGCATCTTTTATTTATGCAAAACATGGACGGGCTCACATTTATTTTAGGCACGAAATAGGAATAGGGTCTAGTAGTAGTAGTGGTGGTCATCCAATAAAACAAGTAGTAAAATGATGGAGAATGTTTAATAGTAGTGCTTTCAAAACAGAAATGTACAAAAATGGATGCAATGCTAAAAATGTAAAAGAGGGACAAAACTAAAGTATGAAGCGTGTAGTAAAAAGAGAGAAACAGTAAAAAAGTGGCAATGGGGAGGGTGCTTATTGAGCATAAATGTGGTTAAAAGACCAAGGAGAGGATGCCGAGTTGGTGTTGTTAGTATTAGCAAAGGAGGATGTGGATGGAGTAGTAAACAAGGGGCGTGGATGTTTTTGATCAGCCTGGGCTAGCCAATCTGATGCAGCCATAAAACTCGGTGGAGGCAAACGATGTTGATGATGACGTAGATGATTTTGTTGTAGACTATGTACAGAATTTAGAAAATGGAGTGGGTAGACGTATCCATTTACATACCGAGATGCTTGTGCAGCAGCAGCCGTGGCAGCAGCAGCAGCAGCGGACTTGTCATTTTGCGATCGACCCCAAGATAGACGAATTCTCGAATTGCCAATTTGATAACCATTCATGCACAGGATGGCTGATTCGGCCGAAATTCTGGAAACATATTGAACAAATCCACAGCCTTTTCCAGGTGGGATCTTTGTGTAGACGATATCACCAAATGGCATAAAATACTGTTGAAGTTCATCTTCAGTGATGGGAGCTGAAAGACCACCGACAAAGACAGTCGTGTTGTGAGGGTCCATCAGTGTTGTTGGCGTTGTTGTTGTTGTTGTTGTAGTAGTAGTAGTAGTAGGTGTTGAAGGTGACGAAGGGAACGAGCTGGTGCTACTGTTGTTGCCGCAGTAATGCTTTGGAGTGGCCATAGAGACACGCACGGGCCTACCTCTGATGCAGCAACCCTGCATTTCAACAAGGGCATGTTGATGTTCTGCAGCATCTGAGAAACGCACAAAACCATATCCTCGGGAAAGACCAGTACGAGGATCATTCATGATCTTTGCATATTTGCATGAACGATAACGGGTTGCAAATGCCGACTAGGGTGATGATGATTAGATCGTCGTCTAGGGTGACCCTATCGTCGTCGGCACTACTACTTACCAACAAGGTTGCTTCACTACAATCACCAAGATCACCCACAAAGATGGAATACTCAGGTTGGCGATCCTCACTAATATACAACTCAATGAGTCAATAGGCTCGCTCCTATGCCACTTCTTTGTAGTAACTCACCGCCGGTCAATCAAACCACCACCCGAGGCCCAATTTAACTTGAATGTCTTGCACGTGTTGGGAATGGTTGTACCATGGAATGCACTTAGTGCAGCTGCAGCGCTTGTAGATGATCCAAAATCGACAAATGCATATCCTGCACTGATTCTACCATAGCTTATCATGTTATTATGCAAGTAGGAGGTGGTGTGCTGCATAAAGCTTACGAGGTAACCTTGTCACGAATGATCTTGACAATGACATTCTCACCGAGATTGTACCAGAGTTGCGTTATGAATTGCTCGTCCATCCATGGTTCGAGATCGCCCATCCTAGAGAGAGGGTGTGTGTGTGTAAGGCACGGGTGACAGGCATAAGGGGGGGGGGGGGTTGGCACGTATTTACCATAGAGTTGTCTTTGTATTTTCTGTAGACGCCATAGAGAAGGGCATGGATAACCCAGAACGGGGAGAGGACATGGAAAAGAGAAAAAAGTGATATGTATGTATGTGTTTGTAAAATGCAAAAAAGCCGTAATCAAAAGGTGTGATTTGAAACACCCCATGCACCCAGCAAGCAGCAACATCAGAGGCACCTTGTTTCCCTGTTTGTATTCAACCCGGGCGATATTGTAATCATTTGTTTCACTCTTCTCTCTCTTTTTCTCTATCACAAGACTCTTTTATTACATTATAAATATCATGAATGCTTTTTACTAAGAAAGGGATGCCAGATGTGGTTGGCCGCATAGCGCCATGCCATCCTTCCATAATGCGAATCGCGTACGTGTAACACCAAAAACCATGCCATCATGTGATTTGCCAGAAAATACAACGAGTGTGCATATTTGATGCCGTACAGAAACGCATACGCTACTACCATACAAAAAAGTCCTCGGGTAGCCCACCGCCACACTCTATTATTATTTGTATATCAGCATGGATGTATGTAGCTTTGCTAATGACATTGCAAATAAATAAAGCTTACTTACCCTTCATGCCGTGGTAACATCTTGCGGTGGCCTGTCAATAATTCCACATATAGAATAAAAGGTGCAATGGCAAATACATTATGGTCTGATGAAAAAGGAACAAACCAATGCACTGACAAATTCCTGATCCACACCACCAGAATGGGTAGGTTGAATGGGAGTAACGTCACAAATAATAATAATAATGATTGCATGTAGTGGTATCGATTCACTCGTGACGGCTATAATAACATCATCATATTCAATAAACATCCTCCACTACCACATGTTGTTAACTTGATCACTTACTGAGGACCAGGACCGCACCAACGACCTTATACAATTGACAGTATGCACCAAAAAGGCAACAACAAATACAAATTGATAGGGGATGCAAGTGGCTACGAGGACAAATAAAATAACCGTGGTAATGGCTCGTCTTTGAAATCGTTGTTGCTTTGTCTCCGTGGGATGACTACTCCATGTAAGAACACGCTGGGTTCCAAAAGTGCCGGATAACACATAAGCGCACAGTAGTAGCAATCGATCGACGACCACCCATATAAAACAAACAGTGCCACTGCTCACGAGCAGGCCAGCCAATGGTAGCCACCAAAAGAATGGATCCGTATTGCCATCAAGCACATGCTCCCAAGGAATATCCAGGCCAAAGTCATGCCCATCGTAAATTGAACATTGGTAAATGCTGCATAATCCAACTGCTACCATGATCACAGGCAAGATGCGTCGAATATAAAAACTGAGACCTTGGCCAAAATGTGGAAATATGCCTATAGAGGAGGGTAATGAGAATAGCGATCTTTGTGTGGCATATATAATATTACCTGTGCGATTGTAGCATTCAATTTGTCCCGCCAGCACAAGGATGACAATAATGAAGGTAAAGGACGCCAGCATAATACCGTTTCTAAATCCAAGTCGACCTGCACTTCCATACCAATCAATGGTGATATCCACATGGATGGGTTCTTGGCAAGTGGTTGGATCCATCCACATTTGCAATAAAAAGCCTTGATGGTCCACATCTGCTGTGCTGATGGTCATGGATGAAAAGGCGGTCCGGCCATGGAGTGTAAAATCCGTCGGTCCATTGCCTACGTTGACATAAAACTTGGATTCATGCATGGTCGAAATGGATTGGCGGAGAAAAGGAGCAAAAAGACCAAGATCATTGCATTTGCGTGTCAATGTCAGATGATAAGCAAGCATGGGATTTTCAATCGCTGGGATATGGATGCGTGTAAAGAGAGAGGCATTCACTTGAACATGGGCGCCTAACATTGCTATAGATGACATGGACTGATCCACTCGATAGGCATTCTCGGTGGTACTGAAAGGTTCGGCAATAAGAAAGCCATCCGAATCACCATTATCCGCAATACCAATCCATCCATGCCCATCCATTTGACCAAATTCTATACTGGCAAAGCTGAATGTGTTTCCTGAAAAAGGGTACCGGTCGTTGGGTGTAGATGCAGGTACAGGAGCGACAAGCGTATCGGCACTCTTACAAGCAACGCCACCACTATGTCCATCATGCCGGTTGCACAAATACAAGGAGAATCGACCTCTTGCTTCATCCAATGCCTGATCCGTCAAGATAGCAAATGCATCATTGTTGCTTCCAAATGCAGGTAAAAGTGTCACGTGATTGCCTTTGATGGATCGTTCCCCTTGTATCACGAGCCGTTCGTCAATATCCAAATAGCTGACATGATCAAAATACATCAATGAACCTAGAAACCCAAATAGGATTAGCCATATGTATAGATATAAAGACATACCACGCTTAACTTACCCAATGATATAGGCTCTGAACCACGATCCTCTAACCCGCTCAAAAACGCTCGTTTCATGATGCTCATGCGCTCAGATACAGATTTGACTTGAGAAGATCTTCTTGCATCCACAATATCCAACATGGCTTTCACCAAAACGTGTACAAGCTGCTTGCACGATAAGATTTCCAAATGATCGACACCGGTCCATACGCGTGGTATAGCAGTAGTGAAGACTGTAAAGCCATGACTTGCAGGTAAAAAGGCGCCCACATTGGCTGAATCGGAACATACGGTGTTATCCAGTGTGCCACCAGCGATTGATATCATGGTCACATCCCGGAGGGATCGGGCCGTGGTGGTGGTATCATCTTCTCGGAGATTGTAGCCGTCGATCCAAAATTGATGCATATCATCGTAAATCTTTGATATCTTCCAATCGAATGGTGCAGGAGGTAAAACATGTGGCGTTGAAAGTGTGATGATCGTATTAATCGTACCAGGCTGATAGTTGTTGAGCATGAACATCGTTTTGGCGACGACACCACCCATGGAGTGACCAATGATCATGACAGATGCAGGATCAGGATACTTGTCGGACTTGTATATCTTGAGAATGTAATCAATCGCATCATTCAAATACTCGGCTTGTTCTAATAATGATTGCCCATGGAGTGCTGAGAATTCCTCATGGAAATCCACTAAAAGAAGGAGTATTGGAAAACGTTGCCATGAATTTTCATACCAGTCTTTGCTGCTTACCTGTAAAAAAGTCGAGATTCCGCATGCCTTGTTCATGTATCTCAGGATGTTGTGCATACAATTGATAATAATGAAAGGCAGCTTCTGCAGCAATGGCTCTGACTTGTTTATAACTTCCAGCATGACCAGGGACGAATAAGACGGGGACACCTGATGGCTATATATATATATATGCACATGTTGATATATATAAAAAGTAAGCATGTTTATATCATGTTTACCTGACCCGAAAGATCCACATCCTTTTCGCGATAAAGATAAAGCGCATATTTGCCAGCAAAGCGCGTCATTTCGCTATCGAAGCCAGATTGTCGAATATAGGTTGGACGCATGTATATTTCTTGACACCCGCTCACGTCTCGTTGATGGTTGGTGAATGAATCTAGGATGATGGCAAGGGAGGCAAAGGACACAAGAACCAGCATGGAAATAATGAAACGGGTATTGCTAGTAAATCTATAAGACGATGCGAGTATGCGAGGTCTGGCTCGAGTGTTGGGTGAAGATGGTGGTGAAGGTGATGTCGCTGGTGACGAATTGCGACTGTGAACATGAGGGTCCATGGGTGAACGATCAACATAAAGACATGGTGCAGTTACAGTGTTGCTTTCTCGATTCGAATGTAACGGCTCATCGTCTGTTGAACCATGACAATTGGGCGACGACGACGGCGACGACGACGACGCATCCATGAGTGGAAATGTGTGTTGTTGGCGATGATTGGGCTGAGAAGCCTCGTCCCGCTTGTTCTTTATATGCGTTTGGACGAGAATAAATAGGTAAAATCAAGCGTCCTGTTGACAGCGTCGCAGGACATGCGAAAAAAAAGTGTAAATCGAGAATAGAAAAAGACAAATCTCCATTTATCTGCCCTCTCTGGATATTATGGGCCGCATTATCCATCCAATCATTTTTGCGCGGTGCATTATTTAACCAAGAGCCTTATTGACAGACCCTCCATCCCTTTACCTGGACCTTGTGCTTCGCTTGGCTGGGCTTAGCTTCCATTTCGCTGGTCTTGGCATTGAGAATTTTGACTCTTTGCTGTGGTACTATTACGCTTTGGTTACGTTTGCGTGCTACGGATCTGGTTGCTATGGTAGCATTTCATCCACTTTCATGTGCTGCTAAGCAGATACATCGGAGTCAACGTATCACTCTCATCCATTGGCTTGGAATAAAACAACATGTATTTGAAAACCATTCTTCATTCTTTTATTATGAATAAGTATAAGCTCATGAACGTGTTTCTTCGAGCACGCGATCAAGATTAAAAGCAGCTGTAGTATAGTAAAGTATAATAAATAACATGAACGATACATATATGATGGGGTTCATTCGTGACTTACCACTAATAAACGATAAATGAGAAAATGCCTGAGGGGTGTTTCCAAGCATTTCCCCTGATCGTGCAATCTCCTCTGAGAAAAGGCCAACATGGTTGCTATACGACACCATCTCTTCAAACATGACAATAGCACGACGTAAAAGCCTTCGATCATACAGCCCTGCTCTTGCTAGCGCCTCCACAAGCCAAAAGGTGCACATTGAAAATGCACCTTCTAGGCCACCCACACCATCATCTGTGGTAAGAAAGTTGTATCGGAAGACAAGATTATTGGCAGTGAGACCGCCTACGAATACACATTAGGACATGATCCATATAAAATATATATCCCACTAAAAATTTACCTTTCTCTGGCGGCAAGAGGATGTGTCTAATGGTTGACAACATGCGTGGATCATTGGGTGCCACGAAAAATACAAGAGGCATAATGAGCACACTCGAATCCAGTGCATCGGGTGATTCGATGCTTTGCGTAAATATCTCCAATTTAGGATTCCAGCATTGAGTCATGATCTCTTCGTAAATGATATCACGTGTTTTTAGCCAACGGTCTCGTTCAAGACATGGAAACATGCGTTTTTCAGACAATCGAATGCCTATTTCCAGTGCCATTTGATCAGTATGCTTTTGCAAGGAACCACCCCTTTTACTTACCTCTATCAATGGCAACCCAGCACATGACGCGTGAATACGTGAAATTTTGTGTCTTTCCTCGGACCTCCCTGTAGTAAAGCAAAAGTAAGCATACATGTATGTACCTTCATGGGGGGAACTTGCCATATAGACATGTCCGGACGATTATAGTTATCGCAGACATGGTTCACCAAGTTGCGCACTGAGCACCAAATGTCATAGGAAACAGGTCGACCATACTTGTTGAACAAATAAATGCCATCAAGCAACTCGCCATAGATATCCAATTGCAAGTGGTCAAAAGCCCCATTCCCTATGCGTACAGGACGCGATCCATGATATCCATCGAGATGAGGCAACTCCTTTTCTTCAAGATGTTTTTCGCCATCAATACTAAAACACGTTGTATTAAAAAGGTGGTTACATCACTGGCATCCCGTGGTATGCTTTACCTATACATGATATTCAATGACCCATCCGGATTCTACGATATTCGAATTGCATCATGTTAGCATGGTAGATAGATATGGATTGACGCAGATATTATTACCAGATCTTTGCACCTGTCAGCTATGTAGTTCATGTACTTTTCAGCTTCCTCGGTGAGACCCAGCCGCAAAAATGCATAAATGGTAAACGAGGCATCTCGTATCCATACAAATCGATAATCCCAATTACGTGAACCACCAATGGCTATCAATAAAATCTAAGTACAATGGCCCTACGTGCCAAGATATGAGACTTTTTCACATACCTTCAGGAAGACTGAATGTGGGTGCAGCGACCACCGCCCCAGTCTACATATTTATGTTATTAAAAGATCGGAGATTACGAAAACAAAACCTACCGGCTCATAGGTCAACATCTTGAGAGTGAGAGCACTTCGCATGACATGTTCTCTCCAACGTCCACGGTAACTACTACCACTGATCCACTTTTGCCAATAGTTGGCTGTTTGGCGAAAGAGGGCATCGATCAAGCTGACAGTAAGGGGTGGATCTTGTGCAGTACGCTCTTTGGCTGCAATGTAAGTCTCGTTTTGGGGAGCCTTTCGACAAGGTGGTTCTTGTCTTAGCACAAAAGTAACCTGCTGTGTCTCTTGTAGTTGAAATTCACCCTTGATACCCGGGCCTGTGAGATCAGGATTGTCGTCTTTGCGAATGTGGATAAGGGGACACTCATAATCACCACATTTGGCCAAGTAACGAAAATCCATGGTCAAGTTTTCAGAGCGAAAGACGAAGCGTTCAGCACCCACATAGTAGGGAATCTCATCTTCTGGGTACAATCGTAGTGCTTCCTCTTCATGGGCGCTCCGCTTTTCAATGTCAGTTGTATGCTTATCCATGGCATAATTGAAAGCTGGATACAACTCGAGATCAAAAGAAACGGTACCACGGATCACTTCAACCGTGCGAATAATCCATGGCAATAATGGTTTGGTAGAAGTACGCTGAGACGTCTCTGGTAAATGCATGTAATCGGTTATCTGAGCCACACCATCATCCGAAAGAAACCGCGTGGTGAGAATATTGCCATTAGGAAGATATTGCTGCTTGTTGCTGGTATGCGTTTTAGGCCGCAGCGAAAAATGACCACCTTTGTTCTTGTCTAAAAGCCGGCAAAATATCGATGGGCTGTCGAATTTTGGATAGCAGCAGAAATCAATAGAGCCATCGGTACCGCACAATGCCACTGTGCGCATATTGCCAATCATGCCATAGTTCTCGATAGGTAGGTAGCCACGGCTTCGTACATTGCCTCGTGTGGCTTCGGTATCCGTATTGTGCGTTTGTGTAGGGTTGATGGATTGCCGTCGTGTATCAGCTACATAGCGAACACCTTCAGGGAGTTGCTTTGCTGGCTCACGTTGCGCAGCAATTTCTGTGTCCAATTGCAGGCAATAAGATTGATCACGCTCTCTGTCCTCCATGACTTTTTAGATAAACGTGGAACAAAGAACTAGTATAATAGATTTTCAACAATGAAATAAGGCTGGGATACAATGAACAAAATCCCTTGTCAAGGAGTGATGCACCACCCCTACATATGAAGGGTTTTTTTGGGGCCACGATCTGTGGAAGACAATGACCCCACATTGTTGTTTCATATCATTGGTGGCGAATAGATGGATTGAAGCCCTCATAGTAGACATTAGGTTACGGCATGGCAAAAGATAGGTCGCTTGATTTTTCAGCAACAATGGATAGTGATCACGTGTAATAATATAATGGATCCTCTGCATAAGCATCTTAATACGGTGCCTAAGCTTTCCCTACTGTGGGGATGATTTGTGTTTGACCGAGCTAGCAAACATCAGATGTTAGCTGCTGTGAATAAACTACATCATGTTCCTTCCGGCTTTGGTGGAAGCAAACAAATGCATACTATACGCGGAACTCTGTAACTTTGTATACGAGGATATTATTTGATATAAGCATTCAATGTAGAAAAAAAAACAAGATGGCCTTCTCTTATTACTCTTTTCCCTACTTTTTAAACAAATGGAATCGTGGATGCATAATCGTGGAGGAGGCCAAAATTACGGCCTCGAAGAACAGCAACATGGAGGAGGATCCAATCTTCAAAGTCCACAGCCAGTGCGACCCACCACGCATGAAGATGCTAATGGCAAACTTGCTGTATCCAGCACCACCCCACCGCTACACACGTTCCCATCACATCACAGCGTTGCCAGCTCATTCCACCTTCCCGCAGAGTATCTCAACATGACCCGTGCAGCATCGCCTGCTGTGCTTGCACAAGGTGATCGTCGACCACTGAGTATGGGAAATCCTGGTGTACTTGGTATGTATATATAAACATCATCATTGGATGGATGGATGATGGGCTCAATGGTATTGGTATGATATAGGTCTCTGGTCTTTTGCAACGGTGACCATTTTACTTGGCGTCTATAATCTCTTTTTACCACACAAATCGAATCACATCATTTATCCCACAGCTATGCTTTTTGGTGGTCTTGCACAATATATCGCTGGGTAAATGTGTACACGATACCTTTTTATCTGCTTCATCTCACCATCATTCACCGATAGCTTCCTGGATTTATTCTATGGTGGTACATTTTCTGGTACAATCCTGGTATCCTATGGTGCGTTTTGGGCAGGAAGTGGCATGATGATGTTACCCACGGTCGAACCACTGCTTGAAGTTTACCAAACGGAATGGGATCTCGCACAAGCCAATGCCATTTATCATTTCATGTGGGCGTTCTATACGCTGATGCTTATGTGCATATCACTCAAGATCAGAAACGGCACCTTTACTCTCACGTGGTGTTTGTTTTGGGTGTTTATTACCCTGTTTTTGACAGCCATTTACTACGTGACGAATGTCCAACCCGTACTACGTGTGTCAGGTAGGAGCGTAATATTGATGGTGGATCATCCAGCCATACTGAACATGAATATTATAGGTGTTACAGCCTTTTTAGCAGCGATAGGTGCTTATTACATGGGCTGTGCTGCTGTCTTTGAGGAGCAAAAGAGCAAGTGGTGGGTCGGAAAATACAAATGGTGCAAGCGATCATAGATATACTCCATTATTACTTTATGCATTTTTATATACTATTCCCTAAATACAAAGGCACATGTACGTACGTATGCATTGCAAAGCTTTATTTTTTCATGCATTGTCATGATCTTCTACCCTTAATGAATTTCGCAAACGGCTATGATGATGATGATGATGATGATGATGCCAAAAAGTCACTACTTGAAGTGTAAACACGAGAATGTACAATCCAATGCAATTCATATGGGTGCTGTGTACGTCGATGTTCATGCGTAGTATCACACAAGATCAGAAATGGGCATTGTTATATTGCGGAAGCTGAACACAAAACCTTTTCCTTGCTTCTGCTCACTTGTACATACGACACCCAAAAATGGAGACGCGTTCTGGTATCCCCCTAGGCACCAAACCACTCGGCAATCACCCTGTCTCATGGAATGATGACGAACAAATTCTCGTATGCCTCCCGACCATTGTCCAGATCTTGGTAAGGTCAAAAGTCGATTCCTGCATGCCTCAATGACAGCACTCAACCTTCACCGCTTGTTTTCACTCGAAGGTTCCTTCACTTGTTGATATCACGCAAGACGAAGATCCATATCTACGTATTGGTGTTCGACCACTCAAAGACATCCCGTGCATGCAATATAATGATACAGAAGGTACACAGTGGAAAGGTCGTTGTTGAATACCAGCATTAAAGACAATGTAGTACACAATCCTTCCGCACAAAGCGCACGCCTTATAGCAGAACAATATCGATCAGCGACCTGGTCACCGACAGGACTTAGTAGCTCGGGCGGGTAAGGAGCTCATTTGTATAAAATGGGGCTATTTGTGAATGACACCTTTTTTTTCCTTATAGATGTATCTTGACAGCTGTGACCACAAAGCATCGTGTGATCCATTACACTCCTTCGAAAAACGAAAGATCAACATCGACGGCACCTTGGATACCGGTATAGACTCATATCATAGCAATTACCTTGAATGATTCTCTCTCATCACGTATAAAAATTTAGATGGCCGATATGACTGACAACATTGCACAATCGATCCTTGGACAGAATACACGCCGTTTCCGTACGATTGAACAAGTAAATTCATTCCACACGTTATGTACGTAGCACATTTATTTCAAGGATATGGCCGTTACAATATCATTGACAACCCACCTATAGCTGCTAAATGGTCTCCCACGCTGGCTTTGGATCCGATCATGCAACCATTGGCCATCCTTGGACTTGCCAACAAGCGAGGTGAAATATCTTTATGGAGGTAGAGAGAAGAAGAAAAAACTCTCCTATGTTATTGCTGTGACGCATTAACTCTATAGTGACCCCTAGTTACTCTTCAACCAAGGGATTCAAACATCAGGCTACGATCCACCTACGTGATAGTTTTGCAACTGAATTGGAATGGACAAAGTGGAGACAACATGATGGCAAATGTAAGCGGCAAGCTTGGTATAGTCTTTATGGTAGACTAACATGAATCAAGTTATATCCCATATCATCTCATCTAGCGGTACGGGTGCAGCTACCCTATCTTCAGTGACGGTTGAACTTGGAAGTGATGAAGAATCGGGAGCAACTACATTGGTATCCATGGATGCTACCGTGCAAGAAACCTGGTTTCAAGAGGATCACGCAATCATTGACAACATCTCACTGATTCAGGATCCTGTAAGGAGGAGGAGGAGGATTTATATCTGCAAGGATTGCAAAGATGAGCTCACGGCCTTTTCGTGATCTAGGCACATGATAATCGAGTCAAGGTCGCATTGTTCAAAAACACGCGTGCTCTTATTGGGGAAATAGACTTGGATAATGTGCCACTGGAGCCAACGTGGAAAGAGTATTGGTTACAAGATTCGGTTACGGGCGTAGCTGGTTAGTTGTACCGAACGACCCCATGCTCTCTATATCATCTAACGAGTTATACATAGGGGCTAACTGGATTGAAGATGGCAAATGTATTCGGATATATACGTCTGAAGGTCAAGGATTGGTCCTTACTGTTGAAGAAGGCCACGTAGTGGTAGACGCTGCCGCCACAGCTGAGATAAACACGTATCTTGTCACCAAGATCATGCAGCAGTGGGATGAGGAACAAGCGAGTATGGATCAAGAGCAAATAGCCACAGCCAATAACGCGATACCTGTGCTTTATGGTACCAGCATTTCCCCAATCGGCCTGTATACCGTTTATCTTTTCGGGTAGAGTATTGATCAGCTGCAGTAGGGTATGTCAAGGAGAATAACACCATTCTTTTTTACCAGTTTTCAAGAGGACGTTGATGCCGCATACTATGATTCGGATGTTAACGAGGTCTGGGCTGCGTTTATGGCTCATCAGCAACAAAACGACAAATCGTGTACTGCCTCTCTTTTGGACAAGCTGAGGACACAACTATCCAATCCCTACTTTTGTATGTTATATCATTTTTTTACCTGACGGAACTTTTATCGTTGATTTTCTTATACCATCCATGTTATAGTCTTCACGTGCCCCTTCAAGAGTATTCTTCATGAACCGCTCGAGTACTTGACCCAAGATGATGAGGAGGAAGAGAATGATGGCATCATCAAGTGGTTAAAAACCATGGAAACTATGATAACGGATGGCGCAGCTCAAAGGTAAATTTAGCTATGGATTCGAGGATCACGAAAGAGAGAGCATGACTTGACCTTCTTCTTCTTAGCACCCAATCATTCAAACAGCACTTGTATTGCGATTCACGTGCTACAGCAGCAAGGGCATTGATACGCACAGGACTTGAACTCAAGGTAACTTACACAGCCAAATGTATTACTGGAGCAACATAGATTAACCCATGTCCTTTTTACAGCGATACAAGCTCATAGAAAGTACACAACTCACACTTCAATCCCTCGAGGATATGGCGCACATGTATCTGGCCGTTCATTTTGCGGATGTCTGCTTAAATTACATACTTACACTCGCGGACGACGCACTTGAGAATGCTGCAGGTATGCAATGCTGTGTTTTATTCGGTATCAAGCTTAACCACTGGTTTACGTAGAGAGCGATTTGGCGGTTGTGCTCCTTTTATGCGACAGGGTACTCGACCAGCCTGTTACGTTTGATTTTGCTGTCAATACGGTGATCAAGGTCTGCACAAAGCTATCATCATGGCCATCAGCACAAAGTGAATCCATAGCGGAAGAGGTCTCACGAGCCAAAGAGCATCTTGAAAAACAAGAACCAGCGCCAAAAATACCTCGTGAAAAATGTCCCGCATGCCCAAATCTACTCTCCACGGTGGATAACAAGTTACTGATTTGTAGCTCAAACCATACATGGGGTAAGTTACTTTTTACATATTACCTTACGTATATATTGATTTTGTGTTTGCAGAATCTTGCAGTATTACAGGCAAAGCTTTGGCCACCCTTGACACACAACTCTGCGTACATTGTGGCGCTAAAAGTATGAAATCAACAGGCTGTAAACTTGCAGACACTATCCTATCCCAGTGCATGAAATGTATTATATGCGGATCGAATCTTTCGGCTAGCTAGTGTGGATAATACAAAAATAAAGTATATTAGAAAGTAATATCGTCGCTGTCTAGAATGCATGGATCATGTAGATGCTGATAACAGTAAAGTGAAGGAACAATGATGTATCTTTGAGAGTTATGGTAGTGGTGGATGGTGGACGCAGGTGGCGAAGTGGATCGATTTTTATATGAAGCATCACTATTATTGACAACATGATGATGTTACATGAACCAGCGACTGCGTATGTATCTCAGCAATGAATATGGGCGGTAAGGTGATGATTAATCTTTTTTATAAAATGCTTACATGCCAATGGGGTAATGAATGATGATACACATGAACAATAACGACTATCGTAATTTTTCTAGGTGCTCTCCGATCTCCTCTTTTGTGAATCCTGCCTCGGTCATGCGTTCAATCAATGCTGCTTGTAGCTCGAGTTCTTGAAGGCGGTCTCGACGGGCTTGTTGTTCGAGGATTTGTTGTTGTTGTTGCAGTAACTGATTCATCAACTGATAATGACGAGCATGCATCTCTTCCCCAAGTATAATGTTGCTTCCTTGCTCCCTCATCCCTGTCACTGGATGTTGTTGACGATAATTCATGTCAGACGGCTTGCTTGCACGAATAAAATGCGATCCTTGAGTTTCACCACCAGAACCATTTCCACCATCAAGATAATCCACCAAGTCATAGTAGTGAGGGAAGGCACGTCTGACCAGAGTTTGTGAAGCTACATAATAACCATCAGCCAAATGACGAATGATCCATCCATATATCCGTAACTTACCGCCTGATGCTGCCACTGCCTGTGCACGCTTATATTGCCTGACCCATACACATAGCTTGATAGAGACAGCATGTGGCGAACGATCATAAATACCAGCATTTTTCAACAAGGTGCAGATTGAAGCTGCAACGTCACGCTTTGACTCGCTCACTCGACCTTGTCGCTTGCCTTCAGCACCCGCTTGTACAAATCGTTCATAGTTGCCTGGCTGTTTCAGCCACTCGAGCATCACTTGTTCAGCACTGACATACTTGGGCAGCACCATTCCATCGCTCTGCATCGTCATGTTGCTGTAAGGAGACACGCCAATGTCGTGAGCGATTGTAAACAACAGGAAGGTGGCAGGTGGAGAACGTTTACCTTGAACTTGACAGAGAAAATGATAAACGAGAAAGAGAGAGAGAGAAAGTAACAGCGACTCTTTGCATTAATCCACCCCTTTCATTTTACACGTGCTCAATCCCCGCAAGTTTGCCTCATGCTTCATACTTGCTGCATGAGGACCACTCTATAATGCTATACCATTATCTTGAACCCGAGATCACTTTTTTAGTACGATTGCGCCATACTTAAAGTGATCCTAATGTTTTTCTATAAAGCTAGTATCCACTCGTTATATAGCCGCATATGACAAAGGCTGCATGAGTTTGGGATAAATTCATTGTTTATTTATGCTGCTGCTGACTTTTGCCTATTCTCAATATCCTTGATCGTCCACAGAGATACGCCTGTTTGATTCACTTCAAATGGTTGTGCCATGGAGCGGAGGAATTTCTTTGCAATGACGAGCGCCATATCCGTAGACAGATTGCTGGATGCATCAGTAACATATTGATTGATCCATTTGGGAAGTTTGGCCCGTTTGTCTGCTCTTGCAAATCGCTATTTTATCAAAAATGTCAGCATGATCCCAAATATAAAGTGATCCTCCTCTTACCTTATCAGCAAATACCATCAATCCATAGTCGGTTTTACCACGCAAGACTCTTCCAACGCATTGTGCAGCATGTCTCATTGCATCAAAAGTAAGGAAATCGTTTTCACGGATATGATGATTGTCACGCAGATACTCCAATCTTGCCTGTGTATTCATGTGAGTACGCGTTATAGTTATATCACATACCACTGCAAACTCACCTTTAAGATTCTTGACTCTGTATACTGATATGGGATACCAAACATAAGAACCGCACGACCATAATTGTGATCAAAATCAATGCCTTCTGAAACTTTTCCTCGAGCCACCGAAAGTAAGATTGCTCCACGTCCATTGTCACATGCCTATTCAAGATATTAGCCACGAACCTTTTGCATTGACGCTATATATACCTTGCGATAATTGGACAAAGCCAAAGATGTTTCGGCTGCATCAGGTGTCTCGACAAAGATCAATTTGTGTTTCCAAGCTTCGTTCAAGATGCCCTAGATTTCACTGTGAGACCAAACCCACACCATCTTCCTCGTAGTGTCTTACCATATCATTCCACATGGACACAATTTGCTCCATATAAAGATAGCTAGGGAAAAAGCAAACCACACCATCGGGAACTATCTTGGAGAACTCCACCATGATCTGACCGAAATTGCGAACCACGGCAGGGTCATTACGCACCTCAAATTTGGAGCTGACAGCGACTTGATCGGATCCACGGGTGATAATCTACTCGAAATCCCATGAATAAACTTTCTTAAATTGCTGCGCTTGCGGATAATTTTACCATCGGCAGGAAGCAGTTGCGTGTCAATGTCATTGCATAACTTTCTTGGACCACTGTTTGGAAATTGAGCATCTTGGGATACATGTCAAGCGGTGATAAGGTTCCAGAGGTGATGATAACGCTGCTAAATCGTTCAAAGACAGGCTTAATAGCAATTGCCGCATCAAGACATCTACGTGAATGCGAATCAGTAATAATAACATCTATATGCAAAAAGAACCGAGATAACTCACGTGAAATGTAATACGGGGTTAGGAACTGTGGCGTTTTCGCTTTCGAATGGCTCAAGAATCAGCAGAAATCCTATGCATACCTATGAGTATTTCCGAGTAATCATACCCAAACCTTTCACTTTTTACCTTTGTCATATGTAGCTACAAGGGTTGCAAATGCAGCGATTTTCTGAAGGCTCGAATAATGGTCCAGGTCCATAAGTTCCAATGTCCGGACTAAACTTGCAAGTCGCTCAGCGCAAAAGCGTAACGGTTTCCGCTCGATATAGGTGACATCTTTCAAGTGCTGCAGGAAGGATACTGGCGTCTCCGCAACCACATGCATCACACGCATTCGGGTCTACAATAATTTACATGGTCAGTGTTATTTGAAAAGTAATACACTACCATTACCTTACCTTTAAGTACTCAATAAATCTTCGTAAGAATGCAACAAAGTGCTCAGCACGTCTGATATTTCCTGGTACAGCTTCTTTCAATAAATCATCTGGAAGAACAGGACTGGCCATAAATGTGTCTTCATCTCGTGCTGTGCTGGCATCCCGTAACCCTTCAACAAGCTTTGAGTATTCGTTCTTCAACTTTTGTGCATCCGTCTCCTTTATCCTTTTTAAACAAGCGCTTAGTATGTAACATTGATTCACGAGACTCAAACTTACTCTTTGATCCTGTCGGCTAACATGGAGACACTTTTTGCACCAGCATCCAGGATGGGCCGATTTAAATCGATACTAAGCGATTCGATACACACGTTATCTATCAACAACATTTAGCTTAGCATTGTGATTAAGATCGTTTCCTTTTTTGAAAAGCACTTACCGATGTTGTGTGCTTCATCAAAGACGACGATTGCATCTTTTGATAATTCCTTGGAGACGAGCTCAGCAACTTTGGGATCAAGCATATAATGATAAGAGTAGATGACGACATTTGCAAATGGTATCTATAACATGACCCATGAGCCAATATCCCACAAAAAAAAAGACCATCCTCAACATACCACGCGTCGGACCAAGTAATAAGGACAGAATCGCATTTTCTCGCAATAATCCTTGAGATCGGCTAAGGTATAGATGCCATTGGGAATAGGATTGGGGGAGTTGGCTGATTCGAGTTGCTAATGGTTCCTTTTATGAATGATCCTTTCGATATCATCCAGTATCCCCATCCATCCTACCTCGTAGAAATCACATAATTCAATCTGTTTATCTGGTGTCTCGTCTTGTTTTGCGCCTTTGCCCTTCCCTGCTTTGGCACGCACCCAACTTGCTGTCATATTTCTGCACATGGAGTCGACGACTTTGCCTTTCCTTTGTTTTGAGACCACGGGATGCAGGCACAGGTTTTTACGACTTGTCAACCCAATACCAAGATAATCCTCATCCAATCCTTCCGAACGACGATACTCCATCAATTGCCGAAGCTCTGCAAGCGCTTTCTCGATCTCTGGCACCGTCCGTGAACAATAAACGAGTTTGCGATGGTCTTCAGGATGTTGCTAAAGGAAACGTATCCACATTGAGTAGATCGTGGGCAAAGAGAGCCCGTAGCTGAGTAATGTAAATGCTCACCATTTGATATGCAACAATAAGCGAAAGCAAAGAGACCGTCTTGCCCGTACCCGAAGGCATTTCTAGTACACAATGTCCCTATATAGTCCAATTTCAGTATGATAGTCATAGCAGCACAACACCTATTCGAATGAGGCAGCACACGTACCTGTGCATCCAGTGCTTTCTTTAGATCGCACATGTATTGGTATTGTTCAGGGTAGATCTTGTCATAGGGAAAGTGGACAACCAGATCGTCAATATTGAAACTACAGTGAGACGTTAATAAAGGCATGGTGGATAACAAGATTCACGTTGACAGTACATCATTGGAGTGTGTGTTCTTGATGCGCTTGAAAGAGATACGACGTACTGTAGGAACGGGCAGATAGAATTCAAGTAACGTTGTGTGACGACTGGACTGGCGCAGCATGATAGATTTCATGCTACCAGCGTAGCCCTGTGGATTGACATTGTGTAATTATATCATCCTATGACCAGGATCATGCAAAGGCCTTTCGTTCGATTCCAAGTTCTCAAGATGGCACTAGCAACTACTACCATAGCTTTGAAGTCATAATGTCACGGCTTTTATATGTTTTAAGTACTTTTTGAAAGTAGACTTGAGGAGCAAAATAGTAGCATTCCTATTCTACGTTAAGAGATGTCCATATTTGCATCATACAAAGAGGGTGGTTCATTTGCATTTAAGGTGCCAGAGTGACCTCTTGCCGTTTAAAAAGTGTGCTCTGTGTCTAAAAATATTAGAGTCTATCGCATAAATCACGGTATAAGTCAAAAGATGATAGCATATCAATCAACATTTTATTGATTCAAGCAATTGATCTCAGGCTGTAGTTACTGGTAAGTTGCAGTGGAGTATCCATGAAAGGATTGCTATTTGCTTTGCTGGTAACATTGATTGAAACGAGGACCTTTTCAGTTATGGTATCCATGTGTCTTCCTCATGTTGCTAAGGATCATAAAGATAGGTCGCCTAGGCAACACCAGATTATAGATCCTCCTACACCTTGGTTTGATGCAGCGTGATTACTCCATATCTCGTCTACGAGTGTCAAAGCGGTTCGTGTTGACCGCAGCAACCTTCAACGGCAAAGCAAGGTCACACGCGATGGTCTGCATTATCAACCAATTTTTGCTGCGCAAGTTTGCTACTCCTCCTCTTTTCACTTTCACACATCACCTGCGACTCCCCAATGTACAAACTTTGGCAATTGCTCTCAAAACCTTTTATACCTCACAAGGAGGAACAACATGAAGAAGCGACACTCGATGCTCAACCTGATCGCGGCTTGCCCAGCTTTCATTATCAATTGCCGCCTTCTCTTACTGCTCCACCCACCCAAGATCAACGAACACGCAATGTTGTAAACGTCTATCCACAAGTTCGACACGCACAAGCACCCTCTCCATCACCACGGGTGGCATACCGATCATCCGTTATCGCATCAGAACGCTCACAGGATACCAGTAAATGGATTGAGCCTGTTGAGCACTCGATTGCTGTTCTCTCAGCGGATGCATGGAATATGCTTAAACCTGTGGAGTGGGAGGCATTGGGTGGTGCGGTTGAACAGCGTACAATCAACATACCTTATGGACGAACGGGCGCTGATGTATTATTTGGTAAACGATAAGCACTGACACGGGAGATAAAGAGCATTTAAGCACATGGACTTATGATGATACAATTTGTTTGAATGTAGGCAAGCGTCGACATGTCTTACGATTGATACAACGAAAAGCGACTGGCGTGCGTATTCAGTTACAAGGTACCAAGTTACATTTGGAGGGACCGAAACAGCGCATCCACAGGCTCTTGGATTTCCTGGATCATTTGGTAAGTAGCCGTAGAACAACCATGATGCATGTAATCCATTTCATCTAATTAGTATCTATTATAGAATGCACGAGTAGGTCGATCACGTTGCGATTATGTTATCGTACGGTGCAATGGTCCCCAGCTAGCTAGCAAGCTCGAACGAATCGATACCCTTTTTAAGAACAAGTCTGGAACGCCACCTTTTGATCAATGCCAAGTCGTACCTGTCGAAGAGTTGCACTTCACACTGGCCAAGATTCGAGGACAACCGTCGCCTTCATTGATCAAGGAGGTCGCAGATACCTTTTACCGGATCGCACAGCAACTCGATAAACAGCACTTTATGAACAGTTTTATACTTGATCGCATTGCATTCGAAACGGATCGCTCAAAAAATGGTAAGTGTCACGATATATAACAACCTGATGTTCTCCTCACCGATATTGTATAAGCCTTGGCCATATGTTCAAGTGACCCTGAGAATCCAGTATCAAAGTTAAAAAGTAAGAAATGTAATCATGATGCTGGCATTGTACACGCTTTGTTCACCTCGGTATATATAGCACTCTGCAAGACCCACTTCATTCTCAAGGACGATGTCACATTCACCAGACAAATCCACATGACCATTGTAAAGGCTCAAGAATCGATCAGGGCGAGGGGTATTGAGGATGTGGAACTTAGTGCGGTGCTTCTCGATGATATCCGTAATGACTTTCTGGGCCCGCTCTTGGTCGAGAGCTTTGTAGTTAGCCGTGATATTAAGAGCATGCTTACCAATACCTTCCGACATGTAACATATTCCACATTTAAAATCTTATAAATATATCTGATCATTTTGCTTGTTATCAACATTTAATCATTTGCTCGATCTATAAAACGTAATCCAATCATGAGAACTATCGAATACGGTGTTGCTTTAGTATCGCTGTTGTTAAGAAGTACGAGGGGATGGTTGATTGCTTGTAAGGACATGACATGCCATCCACTGCATTGGTTATATTCGCATGTGTCGGATATAATTGTGAGGATTGGCTTTGGGATGGTGGTATGTGCTAGGTGCTTTCCAACAGGACAAGGACAGGGAATAGGAAAAGAGACGAAATGATGCCTACTGGTCGGGACAGCACACAGCAGTACAAAGGCAGAATGTGATGGGACACAAAGATAAAGATGATGCAGGAAGTGGATATGGGAAAGAAGCAGACAAGATAACTGACTAAGGTTTATTGTATGATGAGTCGGTGGATATATATATATGTGAATAAGATCAATAATACTAAAAGAGATGGATATATGATATATACAAAGATGAAGACGCAATAAACCTATGATGATAAAATATGCTAATATAGCCAAGAAGGACATGTCAAATCAAGGATGGGATATGCTAATATAGTTAAGAAAGATATATCAAGTCATGACAATAATCGTCATTGACTCCACTTCTCAAGTTATTATGCTCCAGGAAGTGACAAAATAGTCCCGTGTTCCATTGGCCCTAAATGATATAAACTCATTTACAGTAATGAAACCTACAAACATCTTAATCTAGCAAAGGATCAGCCACAGAAAAGGGTTCACATTCATGCAAAAATATACGGCCATGTGAAGGGAACTGCTTGTGGACTCCGACTAATGGATCATGGTCACCAGACTACTTTTACTCTAAATTACTCCCTACCTATCCTCCCAAATACAATAGCATTCACGATATTGCGATCTGTGTGTATTCCGCTACACGATGGTACTATTTCCATCCATCAACGATGACTTTCCTCATCAGGAAGGCCTTCTGTATAAATAGTACCTTGAAAATTGTAAAAATGTCAGTCCTTATTTCCTAGTTATCTCAGGGCTTGCCAAAAATAGAATCGATGTAAAAGTAGTCAAAGATGCCTTCAAACTAATGCCGAAATAAAGAACTGTGGTTGAGGAAGCTCGGTTATCGAATAGCGATCAGAAAGATAAAAAGAATAAAAAAGAGGTGAAAGAGAGATTGGTTTATTGCTATAGTACTGCACTGATATTTATACTAAACTACTATTTGCATAATGCATTAACTACGTGTTGAAGTGGTGATGAATGACTATGTAGAACATGTGTGATTATGTAGAACATGTGTTGAACAAGTGTGGCAGAGTTAAACAGTCTTGGCGTAGTGAATAGAAGCAAGTGGGTCAAGAACTAGAGGCCGCCGACTGGGAATGAATTTGGGGAGTGACTTGGGGACCGCCAACCAGAAATTTCAGGCTTCAAACGGCAGCTCACAGCGTTGTTGGCTTCAATTGTACTGACATTACTCCCCTCCGAAATTCTTGCTCGTCCTCGAGCAATGGCGGAATCGCGTTGCACATTTGTCACGGCCAGGTCAGAAGAGTCATCAGAATGTGTTCCTTGGTCCATAAGCTTGTCAACATCGTCATCCTCAGGGGCCAAATGCATCCGGGCACGCCATTCGGCACGCGTTGTTCTTGGGTCAAACCAAGGAGTTGAGGGTTCTGTGTCAAGGTTGACTTTTGCTAAACGATCGACATGGATCCATGAGTCCAGTGGTTGGCCATATAACGTCTCAAGCTTGTAAGTGCCGAAGTCAGCATTCTTTTCCATGACAACATAGGGACCTTTGAATCGTGGCTCTAACCCATAACGGCCTTCATGTGTTAGCTTTACATAATCTCCAATGTCGAAGTCAACAATGTTGAGGGCTTTATCCCATCGTTCTTTGTCCTTTTGGCTAATAGCCTCCATTCGCTTGGTTGCAGCAGCACGTACTTGGTTTACTTTTTCCAGCTCTTGAGCAGTGAGTTCAGCGATAGCACGAGGGTCTTTAAGCACATCGTCTGATATATAGGGTCTTAGAGTGTCACCGGGTAATACTGGATCACGTCCGTACGTCATGAAGAAAGGACTGTAACCGGTTGTACTATGGGTTCTTATGCGACAAGCAAACAAGGCAGCATCCAGATATTGATCCCAGAGATGAAGAGCACCATTTACATATTTACGCAGCATAGCCTTTAACGTGCCATTCAATCGTTCGCACTTCCCGTTAGTCCGTGGGTGGAAGGCAGAGGTTAATTTGTGATTGGTACTGATACGCTTTGTATAGTGGGTGATGATCTTGCTCGTAAAGCTTGAACCTCTATCGGTGAGAATTTCTTTGGGGCAACCAAACCTCATCACTATTTCCTCGTACAAGAAATCGGCTACGGCTTTGGCAGATGCAAAATGGACGGCTCGTGCAACTGGATAATTTGTGGTGTAATCAACAGCGACTAGTATCCAACGATTTCCGTGTACAGTTCTTGGTAGTTCGCCTATGAAGTCAAGGTGCCATCTTGCGAACGGTTCAGGGACATCCAAAGGGTGCATGGGATCGTGGTGTGCAGTGTCTCGTCGACCATTCATTTGACATTCATGGCATGTTGACAACCAGTCTTGAATATCGCTTTTCATGCTTGCCCACCAATAACGAGTACGCATCAAATCGAATACAGTTTTTCCGCCAGCGTGACCAAAACCATCATGGAAGACCTTTACCTTGTCAGCACGATGCACAAAAGGAAGATAACGTACTTCTTTGACACTTGTATCATCACCATTCTTGATCTTGATCTTGCGGTACACCTTACCATTATGCACAACAAAATGTTCCTTTTCACGGTCCATGAAATCAGAGACGTCTTTGGGCAGATCCTTGGGCTTGGATACATAGTAAAGTGGCCAGTCTCGACGGTGTTCTTCAGGTATTGCATTCATGGTGGCATATAAAAATTGTGGCTCTAACATGGAATCTCCAGCTTCTGCATTGTAGGCTTTGCGTGAAAGAGCATCGGGCACACTGTTATCTTTTCCTGGTTTATACAAGATTTCGGGATCGTACAATTCAAGCTCATTCATCCACCGTACCAATCGTGGTGTTGGTTTGGCTTGGGATCGAAGGTACTTAAGAGAATTGTGGTCAGTGTAAACTTGGTATTGACGACCTTCTAGGAAACAACGCCAGGTCCTTAATGCATGCAATATGGCTAGTAATTCGCGTTCCTGAGCGGGATAATGGCGTTCTTCAGGGGATAGTTTGTGTGACTCGAAAGCTAGAGGATGCCAGGTACCATGATCGTCTTGTTGTAATAATACTGCGCCAACGCCAACGTCTGATGCATCGCATTCTACTCTGTAGGCCTTGTTGATATCTGGTGCACGCAATACAGGGGCACTTGTAAGTCGTTCCTTGATGAGCTCAAAGCTCGTTTGACATGCTGTTGTCCAAGTGATGCTTCTACGTTTGGGTCCTGTTCCTTTGGTTAGGTCGGTGAGTGGTGCTGCAATGCTTGAAAACAAAGGGATGAATCGCCTATGGTGCTGTGCTAGCCCGATAAACTGACGAACTTCTTGCACGTTTGTAGGTCGTTCCCATTCCTGTATAGCCTTCAGTTTCCCTTCGGCTGGTCTTATTCCCTCACCAGAAACCCGGAAGCCCAAAAACTCAACTTCTTCTTGACCAAAGTGGCACTTGGATACATTGGCATACAGTTTGGCTTCTCGTAACTTGTTAAGTACCATCCTTACGTGTTGTACATGTTCCTCCAACGATTTACTGAAGATTAATATATCATCCAGGTACACAAGAGCAAAACGATCAACATAATCACCAAGTACTCGATTCATCAATGCTTGAAAAGTGGGTGGTGCGTTACAAAGTCCAAATGGTAATACCAAGAATGAATATTGTCCATAACGAGTGTTAAATGCGGTTTTAGGTACATCCTCGTTCCTGATCCTGATTTGGTGATAACCCGATTTAAGGTCCAAACTCGTAAAGTACGTAGCACCTTGCAAGCGTTCCAGGCACTCGTCAATCCGTGGGAGTGGGTGTTGATTGCGGACAGTGACCTTATTTAACGCACGGTAATCGATACACATCCTCATACTGCCATCCTTCTTTTTTACGAACAATACAGGGGCTCCCCATGGAGACGCACTAGGCTTGATCAATCCCAGCTTAAGAAGCTCATCCAGTTGCCGTCTCAATTCATCCAGTTCCAAGGGGGACATTTTGAAGGGAGGCCTTGCACTCGGCTTTGCATTTCCGGTATCAATTACATGTTCCAGTTCTCTGTTGGGTGGCAATCCCGGTAAGTCGTCACGAAAAACATCCTTGTATTCTTCCACTAATTCCTTCATGAATGGTGGGATATCCTTAGATTGAATGTCGGATTCCAGCAAATGCAGCATAAACATGACATCGACATCCTTTTTACGCACGGCTTTACCAATTTGCTTATGCGATAGCAAATACCTCACACCAGAGTCACCCAGGTAACGTTCGGGTTCGAGCTTAAGCTCCTTGCCATTAATGACGATAGTACAGACATCAGTCTTCCAATCCACATCTGGTGTGTATTCTGCCAGCCAATTCCTTCCAAGAACAACGTCGAATTTGGTGTCCAATATATAAGCCTCAGTCTTCATGTCACAGCCAGTCATTGTAAAAGGGAACACCACCTTCTTAGAGATAGACAATCGATGACCGCCAGCAGTCTCAACATCGCGCGTTTTTACATCCATGCTTACCAAATCCTTGCATAATCGTGATGATACGTAACTTGAACTGGCACCCGTATCGATCAACGCCAAGAATTTCCTGTTTTTCATCTTGCCACCATAAAGAGGTAACGATTCACCGACATACGAATTCAATTCTTCCAAACGACATCGATCTTGTTGCAGCTTATTCTCCTCGATGAGAGCGATATGGACAGCATCATCATCGTGTTGGCTACCCTCAGCTGCTTTCTCCAACTTATCTTTCGCCTCGCCTATTGGAGTATCACCAGCCAACCCCACTGGAAGATCCTTTGTACCTTGATCCTGAACAGTCCCCTGATCTTCCAGCGACCAGTTTTCTTGTTGAAGGGGAGGTTCATTGTTGCGCATACGTAACCCCTTATTTACGCACGCGCCTTCTGAAAATCCTTACTCGTACCTTGTGCCTGGCCATTGTCATGAACGACCTTTTGTCTGCATTCACGACGATAGTGGCCCATTCGTCCGCACCGGAAACAACGAACACGACTACGATCACGTGGTGTAGTTGTAACAGCATCCAACTCCATTGGTGTGGGACCTTGTGTTATATGCATGTTGCGGTTATGGTTATTGTTATGGGATCCAAAGTGATTGCCAAAACGAGGAGCATGGAATCCACGAGCGACACATTGTGCAGCCTCAAATGCTTCGGCCAATTCGTATGCTTTGTGGAGAGAATCAGGCTTGTTCATCAAGACATGCAACTTAACTTGGTATTTCAAGCCGTTGGTGAAAACAAAGAGCGCGTCCTTTACATCCATTCCAGGCAGTTCCAGCATGGTATCTCGGAACACACGTATATACGAAGACACTGTGGTGCGTTGTTGTAACTCCTGAAGCTTTTGTCGAGCCAGCTGTTCAGTGTTCTCGGGTTTAAATTCTGTACGGAAGGCAAGAGAGAATTGATTCCAATCACGTGGTGTAGCAACAGTGTTATCATTTTCAAGTTGGCGCCACCAAGTGACAGCAGCGTCTCGGAGCAAAGATACCGCAAACAATACTCGTTGATCTTCATCATATATCTTCACCAATTGGCAATACTTTTCCACGGTGTACAGCCATGCTTCCACCTTACGAGCGTTACGTTCACCATCGAAGGTGTCCGGTTTAACAGGGCGAAGAGCAGACAAGATGTTATGGTTACTGTGGTTGTCACTATGCATGATCTCATCTTCTTGCTGTGTTTGGCGTTGCAACAATTGCTCAAGCGACCTCATCATGGTCATCAAGGCTTGTTGTTCGAATGTTAAGTTGTCCGTTTCCATGGTTGCAGGTAAGTGTTATTGAATAGGTTCGATTGTCGTTATATGTAGTATAATTGTTTCTGTTGTTTTTGTTATTATTGCTGTTGTTATTGTTGTTCGGTTGTTGTCGATAAAATATCAAGTCAAAACAATTCAGAGTTCAATGATTGAAGCGATCGTGCATCAGCTACCAGATTGTCAGTCCTTATTTCCTAGTTATCTCAGGGCTTGCCAAAAATAGAATCGATGTAAAAGTAGTCAAAGATGCCTTCAAACTAATGCCGAAATAAAGAACTGTGGTTGAGGAAGCTCGGTTATCGAATAGCGATCAGAAAGATAAAAAGAATAAAAAAGAGGTGAAAGAGAGATTGGTTTATTGCTATAGTACTGCACTGATATTTATACTAAACTACTATTTGCATAATGCATTAACTACGTGTTGAAGTGGTGATGAATGACTATGTAGAACATGTGTGATTATGTAGAACATGTGTTGAACAAGTGTGGCAGAGTTAAACAGTCTTGGCGTAGTGAATAGAAGCAAGTGGGTCAAGAACTAGAGGCCGCCGACTGGGAATGAATTTGGGGAGTGACTTGGGGACCGCCAACCAGAAATTTCAGGCTTCAAACGGCAGCTCACAGCGTTGTTGGCTTCAATTGTACTGACAAAAACAAGCAAATGGGGATGTAGCTCAAATGGTAGAGCGCTCGCTTAGCATGCGAGAGGTACTGGGATCGACGCCCAGCTTCTCCAATTCCGCTTCATTTCTGATCGAATGATCCAATTACGGATCATTCGGTTCATTTTTGTGATTATTTTTCATGATCACGTGACATTTTCCACGTCAAATAGAACATGGTCGCTTTTTTTTTTCTTCTTTGTTCCAACCAGTGAGATGTAGGGCATATCAGCAAGTTATTCAAGATGATAGGGTACTTCGTTTTTGCTGGTTTACCTCACTTATATGATCTATTTATTTGTTCATCTATATACATAAGATCGAATCACTGTCACTTTATTTTTGTAAGTTCTTTGGTAGACTCTTGTGAGCAAGTTGATCAGATAGCTGTCCGCGAACCTATATTTGCATATACTCACAAAAAATTCCCTAATATCTTCAAGTATTAATGATTTTGCAAGTATCAAAGCATATCATCTTCCCAAAGTACTATAACCTTCTATTACGCTGCTGCAGCTAGTAGTCTATTCTTGCGTTACCACCATAAGATATTAGCGATCAACAAGAGGATCAAGTATGTTGGTGCGGTATTTGTTTCGTAGTTTTTTGGATTCACATATGAAATATAGACGACGTTCATGAAGGAAGACAGTGCCACACAGGCGAATAGACAATAGAATGAGGAGAACCTATTATATGAGATGGTCCACTATTATTTATAATTGTTCGATGGTACTAAGTATATCCTGATAGCTAAGTAATATGGATGTGGTAAAGTAATGATGGAGAGCTCGTAAAACAATGGCCAAAGATAGATAACTAGTACACTGAATAAAATACAGGCATAAGATGATGGTGTTTTATTGTATCAATTATGGAAGCCGTAGTATATTCATCACTATCATCATGTGGTCTGTAATATACTACACTAGCTAATCCAGCTTCTCATATGCATTGAGGGAGATTGTCGGGGTGCCTTCACAACCAGCAGTGGCGCCGTTGATTACCCATCCATGATATAAATCTGGGTCTGAGGTAAGCAAGGCGATCATCACTAACCATGGCAACCATCTGCTATTCCACAAATAACTATCTTCCTAAATACAAGCGTTGAGCCAATCGGCTGAAAACCGCTTCTTCCTATCGTTTATATTGGTGCGAATGAGGGAGGTTTAAACAATGTAACACGACGAAAGGGTCAAAGCCTCTTGAGTCGATGGTGTAAATGATCCAATATCATTGTCCAGCTTCGAATTATTACTGCTCCCCCTTCCAATCCACTTGTCCCCCCTTTGCAATCCAATTGCCATCAACGCAGAAATCAACTTTTTGATTTACATCTTCTTGCACGTATGAACTGGTAATGCGACCGTCAAAGTTTGCTGTAACTCAGAGAACTCAATATCATCCATGGCTGTAAAACACCTTCCGTCAATGCCATTTCAATACTCTCTTCTTGGTGACGACAACGCGGCAAGTACTGTAAGCAAAGCAACATTTCAGGATATCTTTTTTCTCATCACTTCACTTGCATGTATCCTGCGTGATCGCTTCCTTTTCCATCCGGCAGTTGGTCAATGCGTCACAAACTAAATGTCACGTGGCCAAGGCAACCAACCCAACCAATACTCAATTGCTTCCATCCCATGTACCAAAGCCATACTCTAATCCACACCCATAGGAATTCGTATGTATTAGAGAAAGTTGCTACACGTAAATAAAGCTGCTTCTATATACATAATGACTTTCTGCTGCTACATTTGGTTGTGTGGAAGAGTGTGCAAGAAGGCGTGTGTTGTAGTAGAATGACAAGGCTGTGAATGGCGTTCGACACAATAGAGTAAGGACCTTGCTAATGGCAGCTGCTGTTACGATTGGTCGTGGTAGAGGATGGTACAAGAGAAGGTGGAGTGCCAAGAAACGCGGGTGTTGTAGTGTGGTGCACATGCCATGGACTTGCCATTCAGTCAAAGAGAGTCGGATCAAGGCAGTTGTAGGGTCGACATGATGGGTTGAAGCAGGACAATTGTTCGCAGGTTGTAGTTGTAGTTGAGAGTGGAAGAGCTGGAAATTAATTAGGTCAGGCACTGTCCTGCATATTCATGTACACTGTAAATTGATCCATGATCTTGAGATTGACTCTCTCGAACCTGAAACTTTCACACAAGTTGCTCTTGGTCATGCTGATCAACTTTGTCTTAATAAAGGAGCCATGCTTCATTTGAAAGTTTTGAATGGTAGGGTGTAATGTGGGGTTTACTATAATCGACGGAAATTCCGCACCCCGCCCGGATTCATGAAATGCCGATTAGTATGCAATACCTTGGGATTCCCCATTTTGAATATGTAACTTGGTAAGAAGGTTCGCTGAGTCATGCTGATCAACTTCATTCATTTAAAAACCGCATGCTTCATTATGATGTTTTTATGAATCGGACGGTCCAAATATAGGAGAGATGTAGAGTGTAATAGTGCACACCCCCGCGATTGTCTACTACCATTATGAAAACTTGGTCAGACGATGGGCTTCGACATGCTGATCAACTCCATTCATATAAAAACCACATGATTCAGTATGAGATGATGAACGGATGCGGATATATGTAGGATGGACGGCCCATGACCTTGAAATTGTCCATCTCGTTCCTGAAACTTTCACACAATAATGTGCTCTTCTCATACATGCTGATCAACTATGTTATAATAAGGAACCCACACTTTACATGGAAATTTTGAATGGGAGTAGGAGAGCTAATGAATAGACGGTACATAATAAGCAGGGTGTGCTGTTCATGAGCTGACATATTCCCTGTTCCAGCATAGGTCAGCCCCATCCTCTCGGATCAAGAAAGTTGAATGTTAAAAATGATGGATTGGAACAGGAGAATCGTTAACATGTATTGGATGTGGATACAATGGTGAATAGGAGGAATGGGCTATTAGCTGGTACTTTAGGAACGATATAAAAACAAATAGGTTGAGCTTTACTTTTGCTGCCCTCAATATTATTCCAGGGCAGAGCATTATTGCAGATGTAAAGGGTTACGGGTTCCTGTAAAGCATGAGATTCTATCATGGCAGGTAATGTTAAGCCATTCAACTAGAAATCAAAGAGTTCAGTTCATGTGCCAAGTGAGCAACCCAGGACGCTAGTCTAGCATGATAATGATCCATTGGCTTTTCAAGGTGCATTTATTCGCCAACAAAGAAAAAAGATGGCTAATCATGCTGTAAAGCACGGCCAGAGCCAATGAGATTGGTTTCGGTGGTTCGTGTCTCAATGCTTTGCATTACACGTCCTTCACAATTCGCTTAAGACATGTGACTCAATCATTGAATGTTTTACTTTCCAAGGTATTGTATAGAACAAGAATTATAGGTATATGCAAAAGTGTCATTGTTTATTGTGCAACAAGCTGATCTCCGTATTTAGTGACATCAAAACATCCTTTTTGTGAAAACAACTACTTTTTTTTTCTACTATGGAAAACAGCTATGAAAAATGTCGATATTGTTCATCGCAGACCGCAAGTTCAAGTAGCAATGTGTGGATCCGGTGCGATGCCTGCAATGAATGGTGCCACGCCCAGTGTGTCGGCCTAGATTCCAAAGAGTGCGACCGAATCGAGCAGTATCATTGCCCTCAATGTTTAAGACGCCATGGACCATCGACGTGTATGATAACTTGGTTGTTGGATGCTTGTTGCTGTCCTATTCACTATTCAATATAATAGATAAGCCCAATGTGCGCAAGTCCCAACGAGAACGCGCTCGATTGAATTATGCCGATCTCAACAATGGCAAAACAGCAGACCAGGAGATATGGAAGAGGATATTGAATGCGCAGACGTTCGCCAAAGACCCTTTCAAACGATACCAAGGTTCTCAAGTTACGTTGGAGTTAATACGAGAGACTGGTATGCGAGAACCGTTTGTCATTGAATCACCGGAGGGGCTTGATATGCAAATGCCTTCACAAGCAATCACCGTAAATGACATTGCTGATGCCATTGGTAAGACTTAAACACGCGATATCTCCACCCCCAACTTATTCATGATCTCTTTCTTTATAGGACATGATCATCCGGTGGAAGTTATGGGTAAGCAATCCATTGTACTAGCTAGCTAGCCCAACGACCTGACATTGTATCACAGATGTCGCTACACAATCCGAGGTACCTAACTGGACAATGGGACAGTGGGCAAAATACTACAATGATCAAGATAAGGATCGGACCCGCAATGTTATCAGCCTCGAGATTAGCGATACCAAACTTGCAGAAAGCATTGTGCGACCAAGAATTGTCAGGTAACATTGCTATAGCAACACCTGGTATCAATGATAGCAAGCCTCTAATGTAGATATCAGGGAATTAGATTGGATTGACCAAGTTTGGCCGAGTAGCCTCAAACCAAATGAATACCCCAAAGTGCAGCTTTATTGTCTCATGGGCATCAAGGATTCCTATACAGATTTGTAAGTATCATCACGCGTTGTTCCTGCTAATGCTGATACATTGTTTTCTATTATAGTCACGTTGATTTTGGTGGAAGCTCTGTAAGTGACTTTTGATTGTGTCTCCCCCGCGCTAATCATTTATATCATGTAGGTATTCTACCATGTTGTTAAAGGATCCAAAGTGTTTTACTTTATTGAGCCGACGACTACCAACCTTCGAAAGTATCAGAAATGGAGCTCCTCGCCTGATCAAAGCACGACGTTCTTTGCGGATGAAGTCAAGAAATGCTATGCCGTGCATATCAAACAAGGAAATACAATGTAAGGAACACCATAGCGATTGAACAAGAATCTCGAGAGACTGATTGAAATATATATGCTGATAGGATTATCCCCACAGGATGGATTCATGCAGTTTACACGCCCGAAGATTCTCTTGTCATTGGTGGAAATTTCCTTCATGCAATGAACATTGGTGCACAGCTCCGAGTGTATGATGTTGAAGATGCAACAAAGGTCCCAGCAAAGTTTCGGTTCCCTTTTTACAAGCGAATGAATTGGTATGCGGCACGCTATTATCATGATTTATTACAAGGTACGTTCACCAAGGATATGTCTATTTATTGCACCGCTAAGACTGTTCTTTTTCCAGCAGATCAGGGAACGAAAAGCGTATTATCCAAATACGAGCTGGAGGGCTTGAACTCCTTGGCACAATGGTTAAAGAAGGATATACAAAGCGGGTCGCGAAAAGACATTCCCCATGACATCCATGATCCATCCGCATTATTGTCACAGCTCATCAGCATGGTTGAAAATGAGATGGAAAAGCAACAGATACCAAAGCGAAAAAGAAGCGACTCGACTGACTCCCTTGGAAATGAGACCGACGATCATGTTAAACGAGAAGGTGATGATGATGATGATGACTTGGTACGCGAAAAGTTGGAGACGGCATCATTGGCGAAACGGCGGAAATCGATAGGCAAAGAGCAGACTGGAGCATCATGAAGCACGAGTAATAGTGCAGCTATACATACTTGTAAATTTAGGATCAATAAACGCATTGAATGTCTCAATGATTCCCAATTGTGAAACACATTGCATCTTCCTAATAAGGAATGCTTAAACGCTATAAAGTGACAACCGACCCATATTCGATCTTATGGACAATCGACATGAATGGGGCATGTGAGTCATTGTATTAAATTCTTGTACCCAAGCAATGGAGAATAATTGTGCTCTTACATGCTGTGTTGGTAGCATCCCTGAAAAAGAAAAAAAGTGGGTTCTTTGTATTATGCACGGCAACAAGTTTGAACTCCGTGATCACTTTACTCGACCCCAGCACAGCAAAACTACCCTTAGCTTCCTTTACTTTTCAACATTGCCATGGACAGCCGTTCAATCGCGACCAACACACTCTTGATGCCCAACATACCGGCTCTGTTCTTTGAATACCCGGCATCACTGGATTTCCTTCGATCGACGTTTGAGCAACATGGCAGTCTTCATGCGTTTATTGCAATGAAGGGATTTCGCAGACTTATGATAATATACGACGAGACGTTATGCGCCGTGAACGCACTGGAATCCCTTGATAAAAAGACGTTGCTATGGAGCCCCCCTTCTACCACGTCAAAGACCATTCAATTATATATCAAAGATGCTGATGAACGCGTGGATATTCCAGGAATCGATGGCATGCAAATACGACTTTATTATGGACAAGTACGTTTTGGTCGTCTTTTGCATTATCATGTTTACTCATGGAAGAGAGAATAGCATAATCCTATCAATGTAGATCCTGCATTATCACAATTACAAGTACCGGAAAACAAAAAGAACTTTCTCATCTCACCACCTGGTTCACCATGCGAAAACTGGCAACAAACCGAAGAATCCCCACCCAATACAGCTGTATTAGCTTCTGATCTTACACACGCCATTGCAGAGTTGTCAGACGACGATTTGGATGATTTGGACGATTTTCAACTTGATCAGCATTCTGCATCATCGCATGATACACGCCCATCCTCCTCCACGCTCAAGATTATCACGGCATCCAACAATGGCCATGAGAATGAAAATGTACCCATGATTACTGTTCAAGATTGCGACGATGATCAGCCATCTCCTCCAAGACCACGTGCTGATTTCCCCAAGGCCCGTGTGGCTCCTACACCTCGTCCCCCTATATTGAGTATTCAATAGCATCATACAACCTATTGGCCAAGCTGGATGTCATCATTAGTTAATAATTACATTAAAGCGTGTCCTTTTCAAATGAATCACTGGTTGTTGGCAGTAGTGCATAAGTAAGGTTGGCGATTTTTATAACTGCTAACAACAAGCATTTTCTACGCGAGTTTACTATGTAGCTTTTCCTCACTCTAACATGCTTGCAATCTTCTCTCGAATATGTAGATAAAACTAGGTTTGCTAGTTGTGTTTATTAAAAAGCAGGGTTGGATCTTTAATCATCTCTATGTAGTAGTTGGCGTCTTCTATATGTATCTTTACGGACCAGTCAAAGTAGTTTCACTGACCGGTACCTGCATTGCCATCCACAGCTAATCCACCACCACCACCACCAGGAGCTGCATTGGCAGCTGGTTCAGGATTATCATCAAGAGGAACTGTGCCACGGAATCCACGAGAAGACCTTCCTTCTTCCATTGCTATTTTCTCCAATGCGTCGTGCGGAAACTCATGAATCAAAGCACGCAAATCTTCTGGTCTTGTCTCCAATGCGTCGTGGGGAAACTCATGAATCAAAGCACGCAAACCCTCTAACCCGGGGCGTGGATCAGTAAATCTTGGATCCTCGCCTATGGCCTTCGCCATCTCTTGTAATTGCTCATCCGATTGGGCACGTGATCCACGAGATGCTTCTGCTGCTTTTAGCCATTGCTCCAGCTCGCTGTCAGTAGTAGCGGAATTAGCATCCGCTTCCGGAAGAGGTATAGCATTCGACGTTTTCATGTGGATAGCGATGACCAAAACGGTCATGAATGAAGCTGTAAAGAAATGCATGATGGGTTTATGTAAAAAAAAAAAAAGTTGAAGGATGATAATGGTGAGCATTCAGAAAAGTAGGGTCGTTTATATAGATGATGTTGTCGGTCCATGATGACGATTTTGGTTAAAGCTTATGCATGGTATTTGTTCCCAACCGCTTCGCTAAGAGGGGGCATCATGTATGCAGCTTTCTCTTGCTCTCATCTTCCACAGAATGGCGTAAACCATGCGCATCTCTGGAGCACAAACACATCTTCATTCGATACGATGAGACACCCCCTTTTTTTGATCGCATGCATGTTTTTTGTTATGTTGTATGCATTGATCAAGATTGGCAGTTCCTTGATTTAAATGGGGCGGGTGATCGAATGGTTGCCTGGATACCACATTCGCGTTTTTTCGTCATTCGCTGTAGAGGTAATTTTTCTCTATGTATATCGTACCTACTTTTCATACATACTACGAATGTGTGCTAGAAGGTCGGAGCTGTCAAGGTTTACAATGCATGCTACATGTAACTCCTGATGCAAGGGATGTATAAATGGCCACAACTACGGGGCAAACGCCTTTATTATTGCATGATGGCTGCAGTGAAGGCATCACCCTTTTACGCTATATCCTACTTAACCACATGTGGATGTGGATCATATTGGAAGAGTTGCATGTCTTGAGGGTGCGATGATCTTGTGCTTGGTGCAGACCATATTATCATCGCAGATATCATACGAAAGCACCGAAGAAAAGTGGCATGGTCTTCCAAAAGCCTGGCAACGACAAAGCTCGTAGATATCATCATCATGCTGCGATTTCATTCGTTACATGGTACGATCAATCATCGTTGCTATGATGCTAAATTGCACAAATCACAGTTAACATAGCAATGCTTTGTGAACGCATGATAAAAAATTTATTACTTCATGTTGATGTTTCATGTTGATGTTTCAAATTCAATTATTCAAACAAGAGAAAGTCTATATCCAAGTAACACTCATCATTCGAATCAAGGACATGTCCAAGTCAGTACGAGGAATGAAAGAGGTTCGAAAAGCCGTCCATCAAGCTTAATGTAGTTGTAGTCTGCGTACAAATCAGAAAAAGAAAGCCGATGGTGCTACACCAAAGAAAGAGTTGCGCTGGGAAGCAAATCTGGTAATAGATACGTATGCGATTTCCATATTTGGCGAGCTTATTGTAGTACACTCCGCTCAGACCCACTCAGTTATCGCTTTCTTGCAGTTACAGCTTCGTTTTCCTTGTTTCTTTTCTTTTATTTCAATTCACCCGCAATGAACTTTGGCATTCTCAACTTTAAGGACATGAACAACACAACGGACGAGTCCAACAATCCACCACCGTCACAATACCTCTTTCTCTCGCCATCGCTTCAGCATTATGCCTCTGGTTTCCCAAGTAGCAGCTCCATTACTAGCAGCAGCAGTAGTAGCAACAGCAGCAACAGTAGTCAAACGGCCCATACGCCTGAATTCATTGCAGAAGATATTCCTCCACCGTTTGATATGAGACCAGAAGAGCCAACACCTCCTCGTCGCACGGTTCGCAAACACAAAGAGCCCATCTTTGTTACTGAAGTCCCTCAAAATGCATACAAGAAAAAGAGAAACAAGGGCTTATCATCGTCTGAAGAAGATGAAGCAGCAGGAGCAGATGCAACAAACAAAGCCAAGATGACAGCCAAAGAGCGTAGACAATTGAGAAACAAAATCTCGGCTAGAAACTTTCGTGTGCGTCGCAAAGGTAATAGCATCCATTCCCTTCTTCTATGCAACAAACCGCTTATTCCATTCTTGATTATAGAATACATTGAGCAACTCAAGTACCAGATCTCAAAGCAAGATAAAGAATTGGCCCTTTTACGAGAAAGCAATGCTCGATTGGAAAAGATCAATCAAGAATTATTACTCGAAGTGGAACGATGGCGAAGTTTATCCGACTCTCAACAACAACAGCAACAACAGCCACAGCAACAACAGCAGCCAGCAGCCATTCTTGGTGGTGAAAACACATCTGGAGAAGCATTACCGGATTTATTCAACTTTTTTGACTTGAACGACCTGGATTTATTTGATTTCAATGTCAATGTATCGAATGCAGTGATTCCTCATTTCGACTTTGCACGTGTATTGAATGAGAAACCGGATCCAAGGATATCATCAGCAGAATTGATGAGAAGTTTCCCATTACTGGCACCCACCTTGATGTCGATGATCATTGGTCAAACGATGGCGTGGGTCAGTGAGCAAGAGATCATGTCAACCGCTGTCATGGCCCAACCAACCAAGATTACATTTCCAGAACCACCACAAATGCTAGTAGCCTCCGAACGACATCAACGACAAGATGCAGTCCCGCTTGAAAAGGAGCACATGGTGGACGAGTCTATTGAACGTTGGCTATTGAGGAAACACTATTTATATTATGCATTCATGCGGATGCGTGGTTATTCCCATGCTCAGCTCATTCAACGCGCACGACAGTACTTGGAATCCAGCGCCTATCGAGAACGTCGCATGGAACGCCTTCACAGAGTCGTCAACACCATTTCAGCCTTTTGTTCCATCACCAGCACTCTATTGCAACATCCAGAACGGGCCCCCTTAGTACCATCCATGATCAGAAATGACGAAAGACTCGACTGGCATACTAGCTTTTCACCCAAAAGTAGTCTCGAGTATAAGGAACACCCTTTGTATTTGATGGCACACGATTAAAAATAGTGATGATGATGGGATATGTACATATTGCCACTTTGTCTATCATCTCAAGATCCTGGTTTATGCATGAGCAATCAATCACGCCCACCATGCCTCCTCTTTATGTATCGCACAAATACCCACGCCCGCCATGCACATATAATAAACACGGATGTTGTCGCCCACGCTTTTCTCTATGACTATTGCCACTCTAAAACGCAAGTTAGTGCGAGTATGTACGCCATGGTTCATTGTAAATGACCCATGAATTAATATATGTGATGATCCTTCTGTCGGAAAGGAATTAACGTATGAAAGGGCATTCGAGTACCTGAGCGATAACATGTCGGATCGAGTCAAGCATTTGACCTTTGGAGAGGGATGATACTTTTTACTGCTACATTATTGGTTGTGCAAGGGAGAAGGATGCGGTTCGTTGGAAAATGAAAATGCCAGAGAATACCAAAACATGGGCCGGATTCTGACTTTTTCTGGCTTTTCAAAAAGCCAGAGATTCTGGGATTTTCTGAGATTGACATTTTCATCGCTGTATCAAACATCGCATGCAGGTCTCAAATACCTGGTCGAGCATCATCCACAGATCGAGACATTACGTTTTATAGATATTGTAGGTACTTTTAGTGAAGATATGAATGTCATTCTGCCTGATTTACGTTGGTGTAAAGAATGTTATATGGGAAATGCCTTATCCAATAAACAATCGTGCATAATTTATATGTGGGGGCGGGGAGGATGTGGTTGCGTGTCTGTGTTACACCTCTTCTCTTTTCTCCACACACTCAACAAAAAAAGCCGCGGCATGTCATCCCTACTCTCTCTTTCAAGTCTATTCCATGTTGACCGATCGACATGATTTCACTTGTGTCTTGACAACTGACGAAATCGGTGGCGTCTTTTCATACTTGACACAGCACGATTGTATGGCATGCATGCAGGTCTCACAGCGATGGCGTTCCTTGGTACCGCAGTATGCCCAGGCAACTTTTAGCGACTTGAGATTGGATGGCAGAAAGGATTATAGGCGACACCAAAGCTTGATTGCTTGTCTTGGGCCACATGTCAAGTCTCTCGTGGTGGATGGATGCTCTGACGCGGATGCATTGTATGCTTTGATGGAACTATTGAGAGAGCGTGGTTGTCAAGAAGGCATTGAATCGCTTGGTAAGGACAAGGAAAAGGATGATGTTGATGATTTCATTTATTCTATTTGTTTTAGAGCTTTACAAATGCTATGTACCTGGTGATCTTGCTCTTTATCTTTGCCATTGGACACGTCTAAAGTACCTGACGCTGAGTCAAATGACCCATATCATGGACACGGAGGCCTTTTATCTCTCATTGATTACCCGGTGTGGCTCGTTAACGTCATTTCAGCTCCACTGTGATTTCATGATGATGTGTGACACGCCAACAGAACCCGTCCCTGGTGCAGATGCTATGAATCTCAACATGCGCCATCTATCCTGGAAAGTATTCGGTGGAGAGCTTGAGCAACCAAACGACTTTCAGCCTCTTTTATTACAATGTCCCAACCTTATCAGTCTCGAGGGGTGGTTAGCAGCTGATTTTGATCCAATAATATTCGCATGGTGTCCAAAGCTACAGCATCTACGATGGGTGGGTCAGCAACCGAATCGCCATTATTATCAGCTTCCAAGAAACGATCAGGAGTTACTAGAACTGGATGACAACGTGGATTACCAAGGGATGGGTCAATTGAGAGGGCTATCCATGCAGCACTATCACTTGTTGACATTTGAGGACCAGCATCAATTACGGTATCTGGAATTGGATGTGAATCAAGAGCAGCAACCTCATGCCATTCAACTACTTGAAAGAAATGCGACAACCTTGCAATCACTTTTATTGGAAATTGACGGCATCTTATTACCCATCATATCATGTTTACGCGACTGCGATATTATTCATCGCTTGGTATCATTCGTACTTTTTATTCGACCTTCCTTCAGCAGTAGCATTGACGATAACAATGACGCCTCGAGTAGACGATCCAATGCAGCATTGCCTGACTTGATCCACGACCTGCAAAAGACGGTGTCTCAAAGCACAACGTTGGAATGGATGGCGCTTGATTTGCTAGACATATTTGGCGATTTCAGTCTTGAAGAGCAAAAGAGGATGCTATCGATGATTGGCTGTATCCCCCATCTCAAGAGTATCGATATTGAGGAAGATACATTGGATCCGGAGGTCCTTTTGGCATTGTTTCAACGTGCAATGTCGTTACAGCAAGTGGTGGTCCGTTGTAATCATTTGGATGTGACATACGAGATATTGGAGGCCTTGGTCCGTTTACCGAATCTCAAGAGGCTTCATCTCCGTGCTGTTGGATCTATCAGTGCAAAAGGCGCTCGACGTTTAGCCAGCAAAAAGGACATGATGTGGATCGTGGAGTTACTGGAATCCGATGAGCAGGACCATGCATGTTTCGACGACGCAAAGGAAATCATGAAGGATAGATTCTCATATTACCAAAAGCCGTGATTGCGTCTTTATTAAAACAAAGATTGTATGTTATCATATGGAGTGATGAAGAAGAGGTTTACATGGTGTGATAAATGGGGTGAATAGCATAAAGTTAAGTACCCTTTGTTGGCATTGTCATTTACAACTTCCACCTTTGTCCAAATATTACTTTATCATTTAAAGGCATTATAGAGAGAGAGAGAGGAATGGTTTTAAAAAGCAAGTTTATTGAATATCAAATTATGAAACTACTTAGTGCCAATGCTTAGCCCACCATGAAGATGGTTTCCAGGTGCGACCACGGGGAGGTGATTGGCAATCCACACCCATAGTTTGACGTCTTTTCGGACGGGCCCTTTTAACGTCCATGGCAGACGGCTAGTTATACGTCATTTAAGCTACGACGGCATTTATACGCAAAGGTGCAAGCGGGTAAGTTTAACGTCTACCACGACGCCCCCGTTTAACGTCCACTGTATGTGCAGACGGCTAGTTTACGTCTTTCAGTCTACGACGGCATTTTACGCAAAGAGGTGCAAGCGGGTATGTTTACGTCTTACCAAGACGGCATTTTGTCGCAAATGTGCAAGCGGTGGCAGTTGACGTCTTACCGAGACGGGCCAGTTTAACGTCCATGGCGGACGGCTAGTTATACGTCTTTTAAGCTACGACGGCATTTTGACGCAAATGTGCAAGCGTGGCAGTTTACGTCTTACCGAGACGGGCCCTTTTAACGTCTATCGCGGACGGCTAGTTATACGTCTTTTAAGCTACGACGGCATTTTGACGCAAATGTGCAAGCGGCAAAGTTTAATGTCATTGCAAGACAAAGGAGAAAGAGGCTGCTGCGGCAACAAGCTTACGTTGCTATACACCCGTTGCTGTGTTTGAAAAATGACTCCGTCACCAAAATTCCATATATGGATTACAGCGGGCAGACTTTGCATAGCTCTGCATGAGTAGTAGTAGCACCTTGGTATCCATGGCGACGTTTCCTCTTTATTTCAAACAGCACCAAAATCAACGCCGACTCCTCCAGAGCACTCACTGATGCCGTTTCCATCGCAACAACAACAACGTCACCGGCGAAAAGAAACAGCCGTGGAGCGTGTCAAATAAGGGTCGATGACCCATGCTGCCTCCACATTAAGCAAGAGAGTAACTACGATCCACCCCATGACTGGAGCAACACAACAGGTATGTCCAAATACTTCTTCCTGCCTTTATCAAACGGCCAAAATACCAGCAAGATATCACCCAATTCTTTTCACAATCGTTGATATAAGGCGTACCTCGTTTTGATCAAGGAGTCTAGACAATGTTGGATGATGTTGATATCAAACATATCATTGTAACCTCCCCGTGGAGGGCTGACCCAGTTGTTATGAACACCCAAGCAGTTCCATACAAGAGCTGTTAAATACCTATGCGTAAAGCAATGCCAATGAAGTAAATAAAACACCCTCCATGTTTAGAAATGACAAACGACTAAAGAAGCTTTTCACAAACGTTGATTTGGAGTATTCTTTGTATTTATGGCAACGATTAATATATATATATATATATATATGTACACTTTTTATTTATCTTTTGGCAGCAGGTTGTTCAACATTGTCATCTTCTCTAGCTCTTTTGTTGGTGGCAAGTGCATCCAGTTCATCTTGAAGCTTGGCAATTTTCTTGTTGGACATGGATTGCATCACCTTGGATCGACCTTGTTCAAGCTCCAGTTGCTTTTGTACATTCTCTACTTGGGTTTTTGCTTCATCCATCTGCTTTTTGATCTCCTGCATTTCATTCTGTGCCTTTTCCAACTCCTCCGAGGCCTTCTTCTGTAATCATTGGTGAGTATACACGATGCTCTCTATACACACACACCAACACACAAGCTCTTTTTACCTTTTCACTGATCTCTTTCTTGGCACGCTCCATAAGTGATTTATGTTTTGCCTATATGGACGATAAGTAAATGTGGATTAAATATAGCCGTTCAACCTACCCGTAAATCAGTCAAATCCTTGTTCAACTTGGTATTCGAACGTTGCAATTGCTCGCTTTCTTGGGTCATCTTTTTCAATTTTTCTTCCATGGCCTGTTTTTCAGGTGCATCCGAGCTCTAGAATAGGTGTGTGAGCCATGGTGGTTCTCCCCTCCTCCCTCACAGTTATTATTACCTTGTCTCCTTCCAATTTTTTAAGATCGGCTTTTACACTTTCCCAGCGTCTTTTGAGACCAGCAGCTGCACGTTGGTACTTGAGGGCCTATTCACAGACGATCAATACATGAACCCATGTGTCCCTTTCTTTACTTACCGTTTCATCTGCAAATTTCACCTTTGTTTCTAATTCCGCAATCTTGTTGGCCGAAAGCATCTTCTCTTGCTCCATGTTCAAAATTTGACTTTGTAACTTGGCTTGTTCCTCTTTGAGCATTTGAACTTCGGTGGGATCCGCTTTCTATAGATGAAAAGTTGAGTGATTTCGTTCATGTATTTCACTCACGCATGCATCCATACATTATACTTGTTAAGAATCTGCGAGGTGCGCATGTTCCATTCTTGTTTGGCCTTGGCAAGGAGATCCGTGGTGGCAATGGATTCATTGATTTGCTTCTCAAGCGATTGGATACGGTCTGGATATGAAAGCGTCAATTATGCGTGTAACCCTGTCGTGTCATGTTTGTGTTACCTGATGCTCTCGCCAATTCCTCTTTTGTCGTGACAAGTTGCTTTTCAAGGTCATGCTTGGCACTCTCTGCTTCCGAAAGCTTCTTTTCAAGAGATGCAGGAATGCTCACAGTAGCAGTAGCAGTATCCAATGTGCCTGTTGCATTCGCCATGGTAGCAGCATATTTCTCCTCGAGTTCCAAATTGGTCTTTTGTAATTGATGCACTTGAGCCTCGGTCAATTCCAACTTGGCCACCACCACTTGAAGTTGTCGTTGATGTTCATCACTGGTAGCCAATGCTTGCTTATACTGGGCATACAATCGATCGTTTTCTTGCACAATGCCATCCATACTGGACCGAAGCTCGGTCACCGCCTTGTTGGACAGATCCGATAACGCAGAGCCGCCATGGTGGCCGGTCTCCTTGGTAATCGTGGAAAGTAATTGATCATGAAGTTGGGTGATCTTGAGTAATTGATGTCTGCTCGTATCAAGTCTTTAAGAAAAAAGAGCACGTGTAAGAATCCTTTTCCATGAAAATCCATCATCACCCATACTTACTCGGATCTCAAGGATATTTCCATCTTGGCCCATTCTTCCTTTTCGCTTGTCCATTGCAATTCCAGTGTTCTTAACCGACCTTCCGTCTTGAAAATGATCACGCGAGCTTCAGAAAGGGAACCATTCAGGGTGCGTACTTGCACTTGCAAACTCTCAATCGTCTTGGTATCTTTGATGTGTGCTGTTCGTTCACGTTCATAGTCAGATTGCAATGTTTGGTATTGACGTTCAGCAAGCTCCATCTTGTTTCGCAACGAAGCGAGTTCCACCTCCAAGGTCTGCTTGTCACTCTGCAAAGATTCCACTTGTGTCTTCATTTCTTCAAGCTCCTTGGTCCAACGTTGCTCGGCTTCAAATTGGGATTGTTTCAACACTTCATTCTCCTCAATCACAGCTTCTGATTCCTTCAACTTGCTCTCTCGTTGCTGAGCATCCATCTTTGCATCATGAAGCTTGTTCCGCAAATCATCCAATAACGCATCATAGTCAGCCTTCATTTTCACAATGCGGTCATTGATATGGATGTAACGTTGCTCATAATCCTGCGTTCGTTCTCGTAACACTTGGATATCATCTTCATTGTCAGCAGAGGAGGGTTGTCGTCGTGTGGTGGTAGGTTCCATTGCCTCTTGTTCTGCTATTTTTGCTCTGAGTTGCATCAGCTCGGCTTGTGATTCCTCGTACTGCAATCTCAAGCGCTTGAGTTCGTTGCGTAGATTCTCAATGGTCGATTTTTCTCGTTCCATATGCACAGTTGTCATGGTGCGAAGCTCATCCTCTGCCAATCGTAGCTCCTCCTTGAGTGAACTTATCTCCCGCTTTTGACGTTCAGTTTGGGTTCGAAGACTTTCCATGTGTTCAAGTTGAGTATCATGACTATCGTCCTGTTGAAGCTGAAGCTCTCTGTAAAGGGACTGGAGCTGATTGTGATTTTCTTGCAGCACTGCATAATCATCGTCTCGTTTCTGTTGGAGTTGTTGGACGTATTCAAGTTGTGTGTTGATGTTGGCAAGTTCAAGATTCTTTTGTGCTGACTCCTCTTTGGCAGACAAATACTCTGCATGAAGCTCCCTTAATGTCTTTTGTTGCTCATTCAACTGCTGGGTCAAGACATTCACTTGCTGCTTTTGCTGTACCAACTCCAATTGAGATGAATTGAGCGATTCTTTCAATTGTCCACATGTCTTCATCAATCCCTTCTCCCTGACTTCTGCTTGCTGACGATCTGAAGTGGCGGTAATGACAGATTGTCGATTTTGCTTCAATTCTTCCTTAAGCGTGGCTATTTCCGCCTCCATTGCACGATTCTGCTCTTCTCTCTCACGTTCATATTCTCCAAGCTTTTCCTTGTAGTCATGTATAAGAGCGTCAGGATCGATATGATTGGCATGATGTGGATCTCGTAAATGGTCTTGTATCATTTGCTTATACAGATGATTGTCCTTGATGGCCTTATCGAGACTAGTAATTTATCACCATCATGTTATTCTCCTTGTGGATTTCGGGTTTCCGCAAAACAACTTACCTGGATTGTAAATTCTGAGCTAGTCCTTCCAATTCTGAGATCTTGCCGTTCGATTGTTGAGTATCATGTTGATAGTTGATGGCAAGCTGCTGATGCTCATTTTTCAGGCGATCCGATTCTGTTGAAACACGCTCGAGTTCCTTTCGAAGTCGAGTGACATCCAAAAGCAACTCCTGATTCTTTTTGAATAATTCATCGACGTCATGGAAGACTGTACGCTCATGAGTAACGCTGGGTGTGGTCGATGTATAATCGGTGATACTGCTGCTGTCATCGAATCCAGGAGGAAGGTATTGATTACGGCTTTGTGCATCACGTAAGAGGTACTTGAGCTGATAGGTGGCGTTGCGAAGTGAAATGTCAAGCGTTTCTTTTTGTTGTGTCATTTCATGGAGCTGTGATTTGAGCCATTCCACCTATCCGAGAGAATATGAATCTTTTACTGCCATAGCCAATGAGAGTTGTCGTTATTACCTCTTGTGCTAAATGAGTATCGGATTCACCCGTTTGTCGAATTCGTTCTCGCAAGGCGCTCAATTCAGACCGTAGGCGATCATTGTTCGAGGTGACGTCGTTGTAATCTTGGCTGATCTTATCATATGCCTCCACACATTTCTGGTTGTTGCTTTGGAGGCTCTCCTTCTCAAACGTCAATTTGGTGTGCTCTTTGCGTAGCTGATCCAATTCGTCAAATAGCTGCTGCTGATCTTGAGGTGAAGAACCATCGCTGGGTGGTAGCAAGCGTTTGCGGCACTGAATCAGCTCTGCTTTGAGGGATTTGTTTTCTTCCAAGATCGCTTTTTCCGCCGTTTGCTGCTCCTCCAATGCATCACGTGCTTTCTTAAGCTCCTTCAATTCCATCTCGCGTTGTTGTTCAAGAGATCTGATAGAAGATTGGAACGTGCTCTTTGTATCCTCCACGTGCTTTTTGAGTCGATCACGTTCGTCTTGGGTCGTCTCCAGTTGCCTCGACATCATTTCATTTTGCATCTGCGATTCACCCAGTTGTGAAGATAAGTTGGCATGGTTGACACGTAAATCATCGCGCTCTTGTTCAATCGTCGTTTTCTCTTGTAATAAACGTTGGTATTGTTGTTGCTATGAACATAAATGAGCCCTCGTTTCCATGACATTTTCCATATGTTCTTACCTGAGTATTGACAATATCCCAATGTTCGTTTTTATAACGCTGCATCTCGGTTCGGAGCTCCTCCAATTGATTGACGAGTTGCTGCTCTCGGTTTTTCAATAGCTCATTGTATGACTAAATTCCCCATCCATGGTTAATGCATATCCACGAGATCCGATCAACTACCACTGCTACTCACTTGCTGCTTCAACGCTTCACGCTTCATATCTTGATTCTGTAAAGATAACTCGGCAATCTCCTTTTTGAACTTTGAATGATAGCCATATAACGACTTGTTTCGGTCTAAACATAAGCCTGGTTAATATAGAAGAAGGACTTTCACACACTATCATCTCTCTGTTACCTCTGTGAGCAAGGAGCTGTTCCCTTAATGATGCGACTCTTGCAAGCAGTGACCGATTATCTCCTTGTAACTCTTCTACTTGAAGACACGCCTCGTTGTGGAGCTTCTTGGTATCTTGGGACGCATTCTTAACAGCCCGTAATTCTGACTGAGCCAATTCGAGTTCATTTTCTACCGTCATTGATATAAGTTTTCATTGTTGTCGTCTCAAGGGATGGTTGTCACGTACTCAATCTCTCTTCGTCATTGGTTTTCTTCGCGTGGGCTGCTTGAAGAGCTTCATAGTCAGCAAGGAGTACTTCATAAGTGAGAGCTAGAAATGGAAACAGAGCATGAGAATAAAGTATAGAGGTGCATCGACAAACGCGTTGCTGGTTACATTTTGAAGACTCTATTGCATCAGAGAGTGTTGACATTGGAGCAGACAAAGAAATCGCACTTGTCCGCTGCTGGCGGGTAGATTAAAGTCAGCGGGGTTCATTTGACTGGGAGGAGCGCACAATGAACCAAGTAGGCTTACATGACCTGTAGTGAATGAGAAAAAGCCTCAGCGTCTCTTTGTTAATATGAAAGAAAGAAACGTTATAGAACATCTTATTATCACAGTGCTGCGAAAAGAACTTCATTCACCCACATGCGATAGGCGTCCAAGCACATCTGTACATGAGTAAAATATATAATAAAGGTACCTGTTTCTCCTCAAAACCTTTATACTATAATGGGGTAACCAATATTTGCGATATTGAGCGTATCATTATGTTATCTTTGACTCCAAACCCTAGACATCTTATCTCATTAGTGGATGCTGTTTGCATCCCTCTGTAAAGGCGATCATTATTCCATTTATGCAGCACCGTGGCGCGTATAACAACCACATGTCGTCAACGCTGAGAGCATCTTGGCTTTATTAGTGCTCTCGACACAATCCATTAGTAGGAACAGCTCCATCGCCCTTATTACAGTATAGGATCATGAAGATACCTGCTTCTCGATAATTTTACAATGAAGCGTGGAGACTTTATGAGAATGAAATTGATCAGCGTGCCTGGGAGCATCTTGTGTGAAAATTTCAAGTTCGAAGTCGGGAATCTCAAGGTGATGGAGCGTCCACTCTGCTTTATGTTCCCATGCGTTATACATTTGTATCCTCCCATTCAAAAACTTACAATGGAGCATGCGCTTTTTAAATGAATGAAGTTGATCAGCATGACTCAGCGAACCTTATTACCAAGTTTCATGTTCGAAATGGAGAATCCCAAAATACTGCATACTAATCCACATTTCATGAATTTGGTCGGGTGCGGGATTTCCGACCAACATAGTAAATCCCATATTACACCCTCCCATTCCCAATTTTCAAATGAACCATGAGGTATTTATGAGAACGAAATTGATCAGCATGTCCAAGTGCACGTTGTGTGAAAGTTTCATATTTGAGAAAGGGGATTTCGAGTCATGGGGCCGTGCAACCTACATATATTTACGTGCGTTCATCGTCGGACGCCCGCATCAACGTTCTCATAATGAAGTGTATGGTTTTTATTTGAATGAAGTTGCTCAGAATGTCCAAGCCCACGGTCCTGACCAAGTTTCCCAATGGAGATGGGCAACGGCGGGGGTGTGCACTATGTACCCTACTTGCGCTCCGTCCGTCCTATATTTGGACCGTCCGATTCATAAAATATCATAATGAAGCATACGGTTTTTAAATGAATGGAGTTGATCAGTATGACTCAGCGAACCTTCATGCCAAGTTTCAAGTTCAAAATAGGGAATCCCAAGATAATGCATACTAAACGACATTTCATGAATCCGGGCGGGGTGCTGAATTTCCGTCGATCATAGTAAACCCCACATTACACCCTCCCCTTCCAAATTTTCAAATGAAGCATGGCTCCTTTATTAAGACAAAGTTGATCAGCATGACCAAGAGCATCTTGTGTGAAAGTTTCAGGTTCGAGAGAGGCAATCTCATGATCATGGATCAATTTACAGTGTACATGAATATGCAGGACAGTGCCTGACCTAATTAATTTCCAGCTCTTCCACCCCCACTTTATTTTTCTCTTCCACCCATTCTCAACTGTTGCCGCACTCAACTACAACTACTACCTGCGATTGATTGTCCTCTTTCAACCCATCATGTCAATCCTACAACTGTCTTGATCCGACTGCCTTTGACTGAATGGCAACTCCATGGCGTGTGCACCCCATTACAGCACTCGCGTTTCTTGACACTCCACCTTCTTTTGTACAATCCTCAACCACCATCAAACGTAACAGCATTCATTCCAGCAGTGGCTATAAGCAAGTCTTTACTCTGTCTCAAACAGCATTCATAGCCTTGTCAGTCTACTATAACACACGCTCTTGCACACTTCTCTGTTGCTATCAGCAAATTCTTTGCTCTATTGTCTCGAGTTACTTGCAGCAACTTGTTTTGAAACATACGGTTACAATGGGTGGGATGCCATATCAGCTATCAAGTACACCGCAATACAAGTAATCTTCATCTGGTTGGGTTGCGATGGAAGAAAATGACCCAGCAAGGATTGACCAGCAGCCGGATGGGACAGGAAGCATATCAGCAGCGATCACATGGCTCTTCTCAACCAACATATTGGCTATGATGGAGGAATTCAATCAAGTACAGTACTGAGAATCGTGGTGGTCACTTGGCGCGTCGCCCCGCAATAATGATCACATGGATACCACTGAGGAGGAGGATGGATTGGATGGGATCGACCAAATGGATGATATCTTGGTGGAAGGTGCTTTACAGTCAGGGACGCTATTGGAATACTCAGGTCAATGCATGCAGCAGCTATTTTACAATCATGGATGAAGGATGTTTATGACGGCAGCAATCAAGGATACAATGGCACAGTTATCCCTATCGACTCGATGTGACACACCCGTAGCTTATCAATTTACAATGCTGTTCCCTTATCATACTTTCTCGATAAACAACATATACACTACCATGTGCTATTCTTCGACTGTTCCATTAAATTCAACATATTATCTAAACGAGCATCATGCCATCAGTTCATATACTTAAGTTGTGGATCACTGGGTGGTTTCTGGATTGAAAGGAGGGAGAATATGTAGAAACTTGAAGGTTGGAAAGCTAGATTGGATCATTTACATCATCGTATCGAGATGCTTTTATTCTTTTGTCACAGGTCCTAGTTCATGTATTGATGACGAAAGGCAGGAATGGTTCTCGAATGCTTGCATTGCAAGATATTAATTTCGGGAGTGATGATACCCAACATAGTGCCTGGTTCATTGTAACTTGATTCACTCTGCTCAAGAAAGAATAAGCTGTTGTGATACAACTATTCACGAGTACATGAACGTGCCATTCTTACCTATGATAGCTTTCAGCTACGCTAGTTTATACAACATTATATGTAGGGGCAAATGAAAGGTTCTTATTGGTGGAGGGTGCATGATAGACAATCCCTAAATAGTAAGGTCTGCCTATGATGGTGTGGTTAACAAGCATAAATGATCAGCGCATCCGAGACTATGAGCGGTAATGGTATTGTTTGCCTCTAGGGTTCGTTCTTATATAAGGCTATACATACAAAATGGGTCATGCTGATAGGGCCGTTGTCATAGGTAAGCATTATGATGTATGTACTTGTGCTACAGAGCTCATAATCTTTCTTACGTAGCCGTAATGATTTAAGCTTACAATGGGTCAAGCTTCCGTAACAAGCAGGGTTGTTGGGTACTATTACTATGGGTTTATTAACAATGAAAATACAAGCGTCTATTTAACATGTATACAATCAGTTATTGTCACTACCCATCGTCTAATCAGCATATGAACAATGAAGCTTTAATGAATGTAATATGACAGAAGGAACAAGAGCGTCTCGATACAATGATGTGGGTATAATCCAATCTCCCATTCCGGCCTTCAAATTTCTATCCTTCCTTTCCTTCCAGATGCCAACCAGTGGATCACAAAGAATCAGCAGGTGTCGTTGTGTCATTGTATTCTTGGTTGCTGCCGTCATAAGCATATTCACCATGATTGTAAAAGTAGCTGTTGCATGCACTGACTTGAACGTTGCAATATCATCCATGGTGGTAAATCCTCTCTTGTCAAAGATATAAGCCCTCGTTTCCATGCCATCCAATACAACCAATCCATCATCATCCTCAGCCGTATCCACGTGTTCGTTACTGCTGACGACGAACCAAGTAGCCAAAGCAGCATTCCAGGATTCCACATTAGTGCACTTGATTGCATCCATCCATTCATCCATAACCATTGCGAGTCCAATGCGAAAGAGCCTCTGTGATCGCTGCTGATATGCTTCCTTTTCCATCCGAGTATTGGTCTCTCTCTTTCTTGGTCATTTTCAGTGCAGCTCAACAAGGCGAAGAGTGCTTGCATTGCGGGATATTTGATAGCTGATATGGGACCATCCATTAGAAGTCGTATGCATCATTGCAAGTTGCCACACATAAATCAAGCTGCTTTTATACAATGGCTATCAGCTGTCCACGTGAAGAGGCCGCAAGCAACTTGAGACAATGGATACCTTGCTATTGGCAGCTGCTGTTACGGGATGGTTGTGGCAGAGGAGCGCGTTGTAGCAGTAGAGTGACAAGATTGTGGATGCTGCTTGAAAGAATAAAGTCATTGCTAATAGTAACTGCTGGAATGAATGCTGTTTCGTTTGATTGTGGTATTGGAGTGTGCAAGACAGCGTGCAGTATCAAGAAACGCGGGTGTTGTCGTGGGGAGCACACGCCATGGAGTTGCCATTCAGTCAAAGACAATCGGAACAAGCCACTCGTAGCATTGACATGGTGGGATGAAGCAGGACAATCGTTCGCAGGTTATAGTTGTAGTTAAATGGGGCAACAGTTGAGAATGGGAAGAAGTGGGAAATAAAGTATGAGTGGAAGAGGTGGAAATTAAATCTGTCAGGCAGTCAGACATATCCATATACACTGATATCAATGCATGATACATATTGGAATTGCCTGTCTCGAACTTCAAACTTCCACACATTGTGCTCTAGGACATGCTGAACAACTTTGTCTTAATAAAGAACCCACACTTCATTTGAAAATTTCGAAAGGGAGAGCATAATGTGGGGTTTACTATGATGGGCGGAAATTGGGAAAGCGCCGGATTTATGAAAAAGTCAATTAGTATGTAGTTTCTTGGGATTCCCCATTTCGCACTTGAAACTTGGTCAGAAGGTACTCTCGCACATGCTGAGAAGCGCCGGATTTATGAAAAAGTCTCTGGACATGCTGAACAACTTTGTCTTAATAAAGAACCCACACTTCATTTGAAAATTTCGAAAGGGAGAGCATAATGTGGGGTTTACTATGATGGGCGGAAATTGGGAAAGCGCCGGATTTATGAAAAAGTCAATTAGTATGTAGTTTCTTGGGATTCCCCATTTCGCACTTGAAACTTGGTCAGAAGGTACTCTCGCACATGCTGATCAACTCCATTCATTTAAAAACCGCATGGTTCATTATGAATATTTTGAATGCGGGCCAGCCCAAATGTAGAAAAAAGTAGGGTAGACGCTCCTGCTCGCCGAGGTTGCCCACCTCGAACCTGAAACTTTCACACAACATCCTTTCGTCCACGCCGAGCAATTTCGTTCTCATAAAGTCCCCAGAGTTCATTATGAAAAGCTTGAATTTAGGAGAGACGACGAATGGATGGTAACATTAAATAGGGTGTACGGCCGTGCGCGCCGATATTGCTGGTGGGGACGTCGAAACTTGGTCAGGAGGTGCTCTGGGGCATGCTGATCAACATCGCTCTCATAAAGTCTCTACACAGCATTATGGAGATTTGGAGAAACAGGTACCTTCATGTTTTACTTATTCTGTAAGCGTGATGCCATAGGGAAGGTGGTCTTTGTTCATTGTGAAGTAGCTTGACCCTGATAGAGCGGAAGATGCAGACGGACTTCTTTGTGCCACACAGCTCATTTGCATGATACTTCACAATCAATTAAGATCACTTGCCATATAGCACCACACTTACAGCATATGTAAAACATAAAGATGCCCATAACTAAAAATTCTACAATGAAACGTGGGGTCTTCAATCGAACAAAGTTGCGCGGCGGGGCCAAGCGCACTTTGTGTGCAACTTTCACGATCGTCGTGGCCGATCTCAGATTCACCCAATGTCACCACCAGCCAAAGTCGATCGTGGGCCAACCTCTTGAATTTTTTTTTCGACGAGGTGGCCGGTGACATTGGGTGAATCTGAGAATGGCCACGACGATCGTGAAAGTGGCACACAAAGTGCGCTTGGCCCCGCCGCGCAACTTTGTTCGATTGAAGACCCCACGTTTCATTGTAAAGTTTGGAGAAACAGGCACCTTTATGTTTTACATATGCTGTAAGCGTGGTGCTATATGGCAAGTGACCTTTGTTCATTGTCAAGTAGCTAGACCGTAATAGAGCCAAAGATGCAAAGAGGCGTGTTTATGTACCTGAGCTAAAAAGTCAGCATTTCAGGGACAATGCATGACAGCTACGCAAATGTCATTTCCAATGCATACATTGGCAGCTAACATGCACTTTTTCTCATTCCCAGCTTTTGCTCAATCCACTTGATAGGAACGATGCACCTGCTCCAGACATTCGTCTCCATCAATTAACTTTGTTGATCCGAGCTGATTTGACCGAGTTACGCTCAAACAAAGAGCATATCAGCCTATACATGCAGCATGCACTATCTGCCTCAACTGATGTCTCTTTGTTTGAGCTAACTCTGCCAAATCAGCTCGGATCACGACAATTGAGTCATGGAAATGCTCGACTGGAGCAGGCGCATTATTCCCATCGAGTGGATTGGGTAAAAGCTGAAAGTGGGAAAAAGTGCATGTTAGCTGCCAATGTATGACCGTTATTGGATCGTCCATTAACTATCATACATTCACCCTTTCTGTTCACCCCAATCAGATGTGCGACACAAGCACACCCCTCTGCATGGTTGGTTATATTAGGCTCAAGCTATAGCATCACGCTTAAAGCATATGTAAAATATAAAATTGCCTGTATCTCTAAACTTTACAATGAAGCGTGGGGTCTTCCATAGAACAAAGTTGTTTGTCGTCGTCGAGTGCACCTTGGGTGCAAGTTTCACGATCAAGCTGAGCAATATTGCACTTTTAAAGAGCCCGCGTTTTATTGTAAAGTTTAAAGATACAGGTAACTTTATGTTTTACTTATGCGGGCTGTAGCATGATGGAGTTGCTTTCTCCTAGTGGATGGCGTGGGCTGCATTAACAGAAATACCGAAAGCTGAGTGAAATGACACGTGGTGGTTACACGCACACGTCCCTGATAGGTTGTTGCACAATGGATGATGATGATGATTCCCTTTAGGAAGATTCATAAGTAAACCACATCTAACACGTAATGAAGGTGTGTCAGTGTACGTATATGGGAATAGTGGTTTCATGTCATATTAAGATGTAGGAGGGGTGTGTTCCATAAACCATTAGTTAAAGTTATTGATGAGCACTGACATCCATGCTGAACAAGGCCCGCTCCCCGTGTGTGTATCCGAAGATCCAGTAGCAGCATTCTTCTCTCATCCTCACTTTCATGTTGTACCTGTCCTTATCCAAGTGATTCACCATTGTCTCTGATAATCCATTACTTCCTTCCTTGTTTGTATTATTGTCATCAATTGACCATATGGGTCATGGTTCATAGTTCACGGAGTACGTGTATTTTATAAAAACATCAATGTCCACTAGCTATAATGTTGAAACCATCTAGCTATGCACCACCACCGAAGCACCACGACCAGCAGATCCATTCCAGTCCCCTATAGCATGACCATGAAGATGTGTCTGATCCTTCCCTTCTCCTTACCATTGTAGGATCCTCCATGTCATCCAGCAGGATAAGTAGCTTCAGGTAATATTCAGTGTTGATGCCCTTTGTATCTTCGCGTTTGTGTCGATGAATCTTGTGGATAATGATATGCAATCAATCCTATGCCGCCAAGTGCTTCCAACCATAAGCTCATACAACGTCTCTGCATCGTTATCCTAGAAAGATCGAGTATTCCAATGTCATCCATGGGCGTAAACTGCCTTTCGCTAAAAATATAAGCCTTGTCAACAATCCCATACAATTCATCATCATTCTCAGACTTACCCACGTAGCATGATCTATTCTTCCTGCTGATGATGCGCCAAGCAACCAAAGCAACATTCCAGGACCTCACATTACTGCCGTTAAAAAGTTGCTGCCAATGTGTGAAAGCTGTTGCAACACCCGTGATTGCATCCACCATCCATAATCATTGCAATCCAATATGCTGGTTGAAAAGAGCCATGAGGTTGTTGCTGGTATGCTTCCTTTTCCATCATGCGCTTGATCCATCTCTTTCTTGGTCCTTTTTCATCGCAGCTCAGCCAGACGAAGATTGCTTGTATTGCGGCGTACTTGATAGCTGATATGGCACCCCATCCATTGGAATCCGTATGTATTAAAGCATGTTGCTATACGTAAATAAAACTGCTTGTATACAATGGCTAGCTGCTGTTCACGTGAAAAAGGCTGCAAGGCATGTTCCTGCAAGTAGCTGGAGACACTGGCGTAAAGACTTTGCTAATACCAACTGCAGTATCAAGAAAGGCACGTGTTGCAGTAGTCGAGTGACATGGCCGTGTACACACCATGAAGTTGGCATTCAGTCAGAGACAATCGGATCAAGAAAGTTGTAGGATTGACATAATGGATTGAAGCAGGACAATCGTTCGCAGGTGGTAGTCGTACTTGAATGGGCCAACAGTCGAGAATGGGAGGAAGGGAAAATAAGATGAAGGTGGAAGAGCTGGAAATTTAAAGTAGGCTGAGCAGCCAGGCATATCTATGCACACTGTAAATGATGTCAATGGTCTTGGGATTGCATACATCGAACCTCAAACTTGCACACAAGATGCCCTTGGACATGTTGATCAACTTTGTCTTAATAAAGAACCCACACTTCATTCAAAGATTTTGAATGGGAGGGTATAATGTGGGGTTTACTATGATGGACGGAAATTGGGTGCCCGCCGGCTTTATGATTTATAGATTTAGTATGCATTACCTTGGGATTCCCCATGGTGAACATGAAACTTGGTAAGAAGGTTCTCTGAGTCATGCTGATCAACTCTATTCATTTAAAAACCGTATGCTTCATTATGATGATTTTATGAATCGGACGGTCCAAATATAGGACGGACGGAGCGCAAGTAGGGTGCATAGTGCACACCCCCGCGGTTGTCGATTTTCATCGTGAAACTTGGTCAGACCGTGGGCTTCGATATTCTGATCAACTCCATTCAAATAAAAACCATACTCTTCATTATGAGAACTTTGATGCGGGCGTCTGACGATGAACGCACGTAAATATATGTAGGTTGGACGGCCCCCCTGACTCGAGATTCCCTTTCTCAAATATGAAACTTTCACACAACGTGCACTTGGATATGCTGATCAATTTCGTTCTCAAAAAGACCTCATGGTTCATTTGAAAATTGGGAATGGGAGGGTATAATGTGGGATTTACTATGATCGACGGATATCCCGCACCCGCCCAAATTCATGAAATGGCGATTAGTATGCAGTACGTTGGGATCCGCTATTTCGAACATGAAACTTGGTAAGAAGATTCGCTGAGTCATGCTGAACAACTTCATTCATTTAAAAAGTGCATGCTCCATTGTGATGGGAGGATACAAATGTATAACGGGTGGGAACATAAAGCAGAGTGGACGCTCCATTACCTTGAGGTTGCCGACCTCGAACTTGAAATTTTCACACAAGATGCTCCCAGGCACGCTGATCAATTTCGTTCTCATAAAGTCTCCACGCTTCATTGTGAGATCTTCGAAAAGCAGGTATCTTCATGATCCTACACTGTAATAAGGGCGATGGAGCTGTTTCCTACTAACGGATTGTGTCGAGAAGTTAACGATACGTGGTTGTTACACGCATCGTTTTGTTGCATAAATGTAATGATGATCGCCTTTACAAAGGTGGGCAAACAGCATCTATTGATATACATAAATTAATGAAATAGGATGGCTAGGGTGTGGAGTCAAAGAGAACACAATGATACGCTCAATATACACAAACAATGAATCGCTTAAATTGCCCCATTCCACATATAAAGGCTTTGAGGAGAAACAGGTACCTTTATTATATGTCTACTTAAACTATAAACTCGATCATCAGGTCATTGGGTCTTAAGGAAACGAGAAGACATCCATGGGAACAAGCTTAATAAACATGTTGCAATCGAGCAGGGCGGATGGCGTTATCTTTAATGCCGGAGTATCATTCATCCATGGGGTGGTACAAGGATGATCATTTGTAAAGCAGCAGTAGCATCTTGGTAACGCCGAAATATTCCATCTTTCTTTCACCATGTTTTCTTTTCCACGTATATCTCGAGTAGCTATCATTGGAGCTGGACCGGGTGGTATTGCTGCTGCCAGAGCTTTGCGTGCTGAAGGCGATGTGTTTGAAAAAATCACTCTATTCGAACGTAATGCAGCTGTTGGAGGTACTTGGTAAGGAAGCGTGAGAATGAAACGAAAGCTCTACCTATTATTGACACTATTGAAAGGATCTACTCACCAGAAACCAATGCGATGCCTCCGATGCCGTCGGTGAATGCGCTTCAAGTCGACCCTCCTTGTCAGGCAGTTCCACCTCATCCACCAAAGTCACCAATGTACCAAGAGTTGCACACCAATCTCCCTTCTGATGTCATGGCGTTTCGAGACATTGCCTTTCCTTCGGGTACACCGACGTTCCCTGATCGAAAACAAGTGCTGGACTATGTGGAGCATGTGGCCACCCAAGAAGGACTGAAACCGCTGATACGATTCAACAGCACGGTGACACGAGTGAATCCTTTACAAGATAATACATGGCAGGTCTCAGTAACGGATCAAAATGGTGATGGGAAGAAGGAATACCAAGAACAATACGATGCAGTGATTGTGGCTTCAGGTCATTATTACGTGCCGTATGTGCCTGACTTTGTTGGCTTGAGTGATTATGTGAAAACATCCAAGGTGACAGTGATGCACTCGCGTGAATATCGAAAGGCCTCTGATTTCAAAAACAAGGTTCGTACATGCAGTAAAAGGAATACAACGACCGCCCCTACTCATATTCTATGATAGAATGTACTTGTCGTTGGCAGCGGCTCTTCTGGGTCAGATATAGTGCGCCAAATAACGGATGTCGCATCCAATGTATACCATTGTGTCCGCACCCATACCTCCTTTTCACAATCATTGCATGATCATGCTCCTGCCAATTTACAGCTTGTTGGCCCACTGACAACATTCCATCCAACGACAGGCGCTATCGACTATCAAGAGTATCACAACAACGACAATGGCAAGCAACTCGTGAACCTTGATGCAGTGATTTTCGCTACTGGATACCTTTTCAGCTTTCCTTTTCTACCATTCGAGAAAGATGCTATCATTGTCGATGGTCAAAACGTCACGGGGTTATACAAGTGGATGTTTTATATGAACAACCCTACCTTGAGCTTTGTGGGTTTACCCATCCGTGTGGTTCCTATGCCGTTGATGCAATCCCAGTCCACAGTCATTGCTCGTGTATTGAGCCAACGTATCCCTTTGCCATCCACCACGATCATGCAATCACACGTTACCGTGAGCAACAATGACAGGCATAGTATTGTGATGGGCGCACAGACCGAATTCGACTATGTGGAAAGTCTAAGTGCATGGGCCGAGAACAAAGCAAATGATATGGATGCCTGGAGAAAACAATCGACTGATATAATTACAGGTCCTTTGTCTGAGAGGTGGAAGGAACGTCGACAACGGTCTTTACAACTACGTTTAGAATGCCTTGGATACTAGACTTTAGATCATATATTGCAAGTCCTAATAGAATCTTTTATTCCACCTCACTCATAATGGAGTATAGCCATGGAAACAAAATTGTGACACATGGACCATGCATTATTGTTTGAGCCAACACGTCCGCTGATGCTAAAGTTGTGGTGGTTGTGGTGCCTGCTTTTGTGCTACATCTCATTCAGGTTGGTGAAACCACGCATGGTAGCACCTGACAACGTTTTCAGGCCAAGATCACAAAACTATGTGCGTGTGTGGCGTCGTGCACATGTTTTTTTGTTTTTAGTGGCAGCAGCCCTTGAAGACTTTGAGAGAGCTAAACTAAAAGATGGATCTTTTGTGATGAAGGTGGGAAAAGTTGGTATATGGGATATTTACATCGCCGATCCAAACCCGGTGGATCTTTTTTCATTTCCCTGAAAATATGGGGTAAGGTAGCTTGCAAACGTATGGAAGGGAGAATGGGTTCAAGGAAAGCAAAGAAAATGAGGTTTCTTGCGGTGGAAGGAGTCAAATTGAGAATTTCATATGCAAATGATGCATCATTTTGTTGCATGTGTACGTGTATGCGTGTGTGCGTGGGGGAGTGTCACCAAGCTTAATTGCACTAGTAACCTTCTTTTTTATATAGCACGCGACCTTGTTGCTGCATGTATTTTTTTTCTCACTCCCTCTCTCTTTCTTTTTCTTTTTACGCACGCACACAGCACCTAATATTATACTTATACCTTTGTCTCTCCTTTCAACGTACGCTCTCCATACCCATACTTTTTTACTTTAATACGACAACAACGACAATATGAAAAACTTTTCGGTGGAAGTGGGACCCAATTCCCAACCCAACGGTGGACGTATTCGACGTGCTATCTACTCACCTGAAGAGCTGGTACGCATTCCTCATACAGATGTGCACACGCTCTATGACGTGTTGCAGTACAGTGTCAAGCGGTTCGGCGAAAAGCGGGCATTTGGCTTTCGCAAGGTGGAACAAATCATTGAAGAGGAAAAGGAAGTGGTCAAGTACGTGAATGGTGTGGAGCAAAAGAGCACCAAGACATGGAAATACTTTCAGTTGTCTGGCTATCATTATCTCAGCTACAAGTCGGCGTCACAACTTGCACATGAGCTTGGATCTGGTTTTGTTCATTTGGGTCTGAGTGATCGTGCCAAGGTGGAGCTCTTTGCCCCAACAAAGTAAGTCATTTTCTCTTGAGTAGTGATATGGATATATATACAATGGATTGACATGTCCTTAGTGCACATTGGTTGATGACAGCTCATGCATTATTCACGCAAGGTAATACGATTGTCACTGCATATGACACGCTTGGCGAAGAAGGATTGTTGCATTCCATGAACGAAACGGGTGTCGAAGCGATTTACACCACAGGCGAATTGTTGCCAACCGTTGCCAAGGTGATTGACAAGTGTCCCACTTTGAAATTTGTTGTCTTTCAAGGCGAAGCTTCTGCTGATGCTATTGAAAGCATCCAAAAAAACAGCTCATCGGTCCAGCGTATCATTTCATTCGATGATCTTGCACGACTTGGCAAGGAACACATGCGGGATGCACGTCCTCCAGAACCAGAAGATTTATGCTGCATCATGTACACATCGGGTAGCACGGGTAATCCCAAAGGTGTCATGTTGACTCACAAGAATATCGTGGCTGCCAGTAAGTTATTACTACTACATGCCAAACGGGATCATCACTCATCTATACATATATCTAGTTGCTGCATGTAACAAGATCTTGGGTCATTTGGTCAATGAACGTGATAGTATGATGGCCTATCTCCCTCTTGCCCATATCCTTGAATTTGTTGTGGAGAACCTATGTATATTTTGGGGTGTTACCCTTGGTTATGCCTCTGTGCGTACATTGACGGATAGCTCTGTGCGCAACTGCAAGGGCGATATTCGTGAATTCCGACCTACCATCATGACAGGTGTACCACAAGTGTGGGAATCCATTCGTAAAGGCGTACTTGCCAAAGTCAACGCCTTATCACCTAAGGCTCAAGCCATGTTTCACAAGGCATTCGCTACCAAGCTCTGGCTCATGGAACGTCAGCTCCCCACAGGTTTCCTGGATAAAACCATCTTTGGCAAGATCCGTGATCAAGTGGGTGGTCGTTTAAGATTTGCGCTTTCTGGTGGAGCACCAGTATCGATTGAAACGCAACGTTTTCTTTCTGTGACGGTATGTCCCATTCTTGGTGGCTATGGCATGACTGAAAGTAAGTGATTGTTTATTTGTTTGTACATGTATCATGCAGGATGGGGGTAAATAACTAATGATGATGCACGTGCACTGCTTTTTGTTATATCATAGGTTGCGGGTAAGTGGGATTGTGACGAGGAAGAAGAAGAAGCATGGTTAACCCAAAATTGTATAGCATGTGCGGAATTATGGTGCCAGAGCAATTTGGCTATGGTCATGTGGGTAGTCCAGTCCCTTGTTGTGAAATTAAGCTTGTGGATGTACCGGATGCAGGCTATCGATCGACAAACAGCCCAAAGCCGCAAGGTGAAGTATGGGTTCGTGGACCTTCGATTACTCAAGGTTATTGGAAACGGGAGGACCTTACACGTGAAACCATCACCGAGGATGGATGGCTGCAAACGGGTGATATTGCCGAGTGGAACGAGAATGGTACCTTGGCCATTATTGATCGTAAAAAGAATCTTGTCAAGCTCAGCAATGGTGAATACATTGCTTTGGAGAAGCTCGAGTCAGTGTACAAGAGCTGCTTGTACGTCAACAACATCTGTGTGTATGCCGATCCATTGCGTCCACGTGCAGTAGCATTGGTGGTACCTGTCGAAAACACAGTTCGTGATCTTGCCAAAGAACATGGGCTTGATAAAGCTGAATGGGAAGATATCTGCAGCAGCAAAGATATTCGACAAGCTGTTCTTAAGGCCATGACAAAGCAGGGTAAAGAAGCCAATCTCAAAGCAGCCGAGTTATTATTCGATGTGTATCTTTGTCCTGAAGAATGGACCATTGAGTCGGTAAGTTGTATTGGGTGTGTGTGTGTGTTCATTGTAATCCCAACCTGCTGACTGATTTCGGGGATCACATGTGAAACAGGGGCTTCTCACCGCCGCACAGAAAATCAAGCGCCAAGATATCAATCGTCGTTATAAGGACCAACTTGACACGATGTAAGTTGGAAAGCAAGCTCACATGATGTTGTCTCTTTTTCTTACTTTGAAATGATATTAGGAACAATGCACAAGCATCTTGATTGAATTATTTAGTATAACGTATTATATAACGCTTAATATACACTCTTTTTCCCATAGTTGAGTTGGGCGTCATTTTCAATGTGTGGGGAATTAGATTGGTGGGATTATTGGGAGAGTGGGTGGATCGTGGGTTGACTGCAGGATTTAGTGCAGGCCGAGAACACAGCGAGGGTGGTCTTGGTTACCCTTTTCCCTTTCTCTCTCACTCCAGACGCTTTATCTCTTTGTCTCTCTCACACATACACAAGCAGCAGACTCGTACCTCTTAAACAACGCTTCTCTCTCTTTCTTTCTTTCTCTTGATACATTCTCTCGCCCATTCTATCTACTCATCTATATCCCGATCGCCTTATTGGACGATATCAATCCCGTGCCCGATTGCTTCATCAGCGACTACAACTTTGATCAACTCATCGCTCGCTTTATTCCACTCAACATCTCGAGTTTCTTATCTTCATGGCTTCACGAACAAGACCTCGAGCACATAGTGAAACGGGAACAGTGCACCATGATTATGGGTAGGTTACTGCTATGCTTACTGCTCGTTTGCGACAATGAGCTTATATATCCCAACGATAGGCAACTCGTATCTGAAGCCTTTCAACGATATCAGCTACCCAACAACCTAGGCCATGAAGGTGGAGGATGGCCATCCGAAGAAGGTGTTACTCGACGAATCCAATCTCGTTTCCTTGGCTTATCTTCACTCAAGCTCACTCATTGTACACTACCAAGCATGGCCTTTTATGAGATCACCGAGTCGGAAATTTCAGTGATTGCATCTCGACAGCAACATCAACAACAACAACGACAACCTGATTTGGGTGAAGAGGATGATAAGGTGTCATTGTCTACAACGAGTGCTTCATCTCCCGAGTGTGTGGATGCTTTATTATCACTGGCCCAATCGAGTCCGCCGCCGCCTCCGTTAGGAGATGCCATGATCCTGACTGATAATCCATCATCATCCACTACCCGTTCCTTACCGCCAAAGAAAAGAAAACGCCGTCGTGTCATCAGTTACAATGTCGTCTTTTGTATTCCATCAACGATAAACGAGGATCTTCTCACCCTTCCTAACCCCGATCAAGATTATTTCATATTTCCTCGGGATGCTGTGGTCGAAGCTGTCAATCAAACATCGACACCTTTGGAGGTAAACTTTTCTATTGAAGATCTATGCGTGTGTGTATATATATACTTATCTCTCCAATAATAGGTCATGTTCTCATATCATCTCCCTCAATGCACTACTGAACCGACAACATTGATCCATACTTCTTCCCTGTTGCATTCCATGTGTTCATGCCGATCATCCACCTATCCATCTAAACTGGAGGAATTCGCAACTGTATGTTCAGATCACCTTGCGTCCACCACCAACCACAACAGCACTTTTCTACGCTCGCAACGACGTTTCACCGATCCATGCATACAACCCGAAAGTTGTCATGTCCTCAACATGCGGATGACCGGTGTATCCAAGGACTTATATGATGCCATGAAACAAGTGGTTTCTAATTTCGAATCTGTATGTCAACGCATGATGGATTTGGTATGTATCAAGGGCAACCCAATAGATTGAATGAGTCATTCATTGTGTGTGTATATATAGATACGCTTGCATACCGAAAGGATGAACAATGAAAAGGCGATTGATTTGAAGCAAGAAGATCAAGATATGACAGAAGAAGAAGCTACGATTACAACCATGTTGACCAAGACTCAAGTACAATCCGAAGAGGAGGAAGAGGTGGATCCAATGCTCTATGATAGCACAGCTGCTGTTGCTACTGGAGGCGGTCATTGGAGCAGTGATGAATGGGACAAGGGTCGGTATAAAACATTATTTTGTCGTTTTTTTCTTTCCCTTATGCTGAACTCTCTATATTATGTCATCAGATTTGGATGATGACCAAGATGACACTGATTATTGCATGACATCACCTCACAGCAAGTCAACGATTGCAAGTACAAGTAGTCATTATACAGCAACAGCAGCAGCACCTCCTGCTCAACCACAACCACCCCCGCCACCAACACCTGCTACTACGACTACTACGACGACGACAACGAGTAATACAGACACAAAGAAAGGAGGCAAATCAGGGAATGGAAGCAATGGCATGAAAAAGTGTTTGTATTGTGGATCAAAGTCAACGCCCATGTGGCGTCGTGGGCCCCAGGGTGCAGGTACACTCTGCAATGCGTGCGGCGTCAAATGGAAACACGGCAAGATTCTCTGCGGCAACGATGCACCTAGTCAATCCAACACGGCTTTATCATCATCATCATCATCGACACAAGCCAAGGAATCACATCCTCGAAGGAATAGTGGGAAAGGAGATAAACGACGACGCAAAACTTCTTCAGCTGCAATCAAAAAAGATAAAACCAAAAACAAGGCAGCACAACAAAGGAAACGTGCAAGCATACAACAAAAGATGGAATCAGACGAAGATGACATGATGACGGGCGTGCAGTATACCTTTACTTCACCAAGAGACATTGTTCCTGAATCATTCCACCACCCTCGTTATCAACAACAACAACGAATGTGGGAGCCTAGCAGCAGCGTATCATCTTATTCCCATTCATTTGAAGAATCATCATGCAGTCCGCCTTTGGAATCGTTTTCCTCATCCCCCAACTCTTCCATTCATGATCCAATGATGGATAAGAACTCCTCTTCCTCCTCCTCGTCATCATTCCCCTTATCCGATGCTGTTGAAGCCGCTACTGTTTTAACCTTATTGAAACGAAGCTAGGAACAACTATTTACTCCCTTCACATTATCATCCGCGACTACTATCCCTATCTCTTTGTATTTTATTTTCATTTTCACATTGTAAACAACCTTCTCTTTTTTCTGTTTTGAATACAATTCTGCCTTATCCACCTTACTCGTACAAAGGAATATCAATACCATAAAGCTCAAGTTCATTGTATCGAATGTTCTTATCCATGTCAGTGATCACCTTGTAATCTTCATCATCCAAAGACCAGGAAAACAAATCGAGGTTTTGTTTTTGGCGTGTGTCGTTGCTACTCTTTGGAATGACTGCCACCTTTCTTTGTACTTGCCAGCGTAACAAGACTTGGCCTGTGGTCTTGCCATGCTTGTCAGCGATCTTTTTGATGGTTTCATGTTCCATCAAGGGGACCAGATGCATGTTTTCCGCGGTGAATTTATCGAATGCTTCGGGACCGAATTGCGAGTAAGCTGTCACTTGGATACCTTGTTTTTGGAACCAGTCGACGACTCTTTGACGTTGCAAATAAGGGTGCATCTCGATTTGTAGCACAGCAGGCTTGATCTCGCAATAAGTCAATAGATCCAATGTCAGCTGGACATTAAAATTCGAGATACCGATATTGCGTAGCTTGCCATCCTTGACCAAAGCTTCCAACTCACGCCATAAATCTTGAAGAGGGGATCTTTCCAACTCTAGCTTTTTCGAATCAGGATCTACCCATTCAGGTGGATATTGACGAGATGGGTCAACGTATTTTTGTGGAATGGGCCCTATTATTATCATTTCATGTCAGCAACAACAATGATCCTATCCCTTGGTTCTTTTCTTCCTTACAATGGATATGATACAAATCAATGTAATCAAGACCAAGTTGCTTGAGATCACGTTCAAATTGAGGACGCACATGACTCTTGTGATGATAACAGTTCCACAATTTGGCCGTAACTACATATGCAATGATTTAGTGCCATCCTATTTGGCTCCGACAACATAGTTACATCAATATACCAAAGATATCCTCGCGCTTTACAATACCCTCGTCAATGGCACGGCGAATACCCTTGCCAACACCTTCCTGGTTGTCGTATAGCAAGGCTGTGTCAATAAGACTAGAGACTGACGAGCTTAGTGATTGGTGATGTACATACCCTTTTCCTTTTTCTTACCGGTAGCCATTCTTGATAGCTCTATAAATCATTTTTTCGCCTTGGTCATTCGTAATTTTCCAAGTGCCCAAACCCACAAGTGGCATCTTTTGTCCACTGGGTTCCAAAGTAATTGTGTTTTCTTGTGCCATTGTATGGATATGTGTTGGGGAAAAAAGAAAGAGGAAAAAGGACGCGACGCGAGACACAAAGTGCGGATGACTTTATATCGGAGGAGGGCTGTTCTCACAGTAACGTTGCTGGATGGGTATTCACTCCGAAAAGCCCTTGACTATAGCTTATTGATCAACCGCAATGCTGCTTTTGACATGTAAACCATGCTAATACACGATGAGGCAATGTGGATTGTTGTACGTGCTAACGAATCTCAATCGATGTGCACGTCACGATAGCAACCGTGTCCATGCATGTAGGTTACTGGGATACCTACTACTTACATGCATGGATGTTGGCCCAGCATAGCCAGGTGACGTGTGGTGGTGTTGTTGTTGCTGTAGTGACAGCTCCGTGGAAACAGGGTGCATGACTAGGTGGTCAAGGAGCTCATGCAGGAGCGTTCAGCACAGGTTTAGAGTTGTTTTTCTTTGTGCGCTGAATGCTTAACAACATTAAACTTTCAGAACTAATGCTTTTGATGGCTGCAGTAAGGAGCATTCAGAATTGGTCAAATGTAATGGTGACGATCTCTCGTTTTGTTATTGAAAGAAACATGGCTTGTAATCCAGCAGGTAGTGGAATCCGCTCATCATCCCAAGAAGACGAATACAAGAAGCTCCTGCATACCGTGTACTTGGAGAAGATGATCAACTCTTAATTACATAGCTGCAAATGATTATGCTAAATACATTCAATTAAATCAGCCTCGTTTCAGATTGACAAGCAACAATATGTTAATAGCCGATGTGAGAAACTGCGAATTATCGAATCCGGGATGTGGTTTTTTTTGGCAGTTGCAGTACAGTAGCAGCGAGGACACTATCCGTATGACCGGGTACATGCATATTTTGTGCATCCTGGCCCATCATCCTGGATCTTGATTATAAACCTATTTAAGAATGCCTCCTTCTTTCTTTCTTTCAACAACCCATTATCCATCATGACAACGCCTATTCAGCATTCTTCTTCTTCTTCTCCGTCACTACCCCAATTCCACGAACCATCCCATTATCATGCATTCATCAATCTCTTCCGGCACTTGGTGACCCAATATGAGACACACGCATGCATCTACTATCAGGGCAACAGGAGCACGTCATTCCACTGCTTGACTTTTGGTCAAGTTGACCACATTAGCACCAATTTGGCATGTCACTGGGCGCCCTTTCTACCTGCGAATGGTGGTGGTCATAACAATCATATGCCCGTTGGTTTTTTGGCCGACCACTCTGTCGACTACTTTATATGTTTTCTTGCCATTCTCAAGCTACGGATCCCTTTTTTGGCCCTGTCTCCACGAAACTCGAATGTGGCAATTGCACACTTGCTTGAAAAGTCAAAGGCTAGGTTCCTTTTATCATCGAAAAAGTATGACCTTAAAGCTACGGATGCGTGTGACCTCGTCAACAAGCAACAATGCAATGATGGGAACACTCTAATAATATCCCATCAGCTATTTTCAACCTTGGATCTTGAAGAACTTTTAGAAGATCCATTGCATCGCGACGCTTCCTCTATTGTTAATACACGCTTCACACAGGAGGATGAGGATATGCCAGTACTTTACACTCACAGGTTTGCTGCATGGCGTGCCATGGTATGTTATGAGACATTCCTAAGCTGTTGTTTATGCATCCTAGTTCAGGGACCACATCCTTTCCCAAGCTTGTTGTCCATACAAATCAACGGTTCATGCTGATGACCCAGACGTTTGCTCACGATTTTCAAAAGATGCAGCAACAGCCCAAATTCATATTGGGCGCATCCGATGTGTGTTTGAATACCTTTCCTATGTATGCAAAAGGCGTTTTGTTTTGGGGGGTGGAAGAAAGAGAAAGACTAATTTTCTGCAATTGAGTGCAGGTTTCACATTGCAGGGATAGAACAAACACTTTCTGCAATGGTGCATGGTAGCGCATGCGTATTCTTGTCCCAGCCTCTTGCGCAATCCACAGATCTGGTACTTGCAATGAAACAATGCCCGGTCACATATGCAGCCTTACCGCCTTTGATGCTTGATGACCTTGCTGTGTATCTCAAAAACACAGCTAACTATGAACCTTTTCAGCGGCTCAAATACATCACGCAAGTATCACTGATAAATTCTGTCGCTGGGTGTTGCATGGCTGATGATGCTTATGTTTATGATAGGTTCGCGGGTGCCCCATTACGGCCAAATGTTGGTGACTTTTTAGCTGCTCATGATATTCGCTTGCAGAGTGTGGTTGGATGCACAGGTAACAAAGAGAGAGAAAAAAGCGTGCATATACAATATTCATTGTTACGCATTATTAGAGATTGGCATTTCTTTATGGAACGATTTTAATGAACCACGAGCATCTTGGAATGCATGTAGACCATCCGATCTTATAGCAGAGTATTGTTCATGGGAGCCATTTGATGAGCTTTTAGAGGTATATCACTTGGTGATCAAAGCAGGGTGTCCAAAAATGTCACCTTGCATTGCGAATCGCGTCAACGGTGACTTTGCAACCAATGATCTATTTATGGAGGATCCGCCAGGGTCTGGTTACTGGTGTCACCTTGGCCGTATTGACGATACTTTGGTGATGGAGAATGGAGAAAAGACGAATCCCACACCTATGGAACAAGTGATTCGTGCATCGCCTGTAGTCAAGCATTGTATTGTCATTGGACAAAATCGTCCGTGTACCGGTGCACTTGTTGAATTGAAAGATGATGTTGTGCTCTCTCATAAGGATATCAAAGAACAAGGTATGTATGATAGTAGTTATCATTGGGATAAGAACTCAGCTGACTAAAAAGTATATGTACATATAGTCCATGCTGCAGTAGCTGCTGCCAATAAGGATGCACCGGATCATAGCCATATTTTACCACACATGGTTTACATCCTCGCGGTCCATGAGCATCTGCCATTGGATGCAAAAGGAAATGTTGTTCGAAAAGAGACAATGAAGCAGTTTGAAAATGTCATTGAAAACATGTATGACGAATTTATGCAAGGAACAACCTCCGCGTTGAATGTGTCCAAAAATACAGATACCATCATCCTATCGAACGACCAGCAACTCGAATCTTTCCTTTGCAATGAAGTTGCTTCCGTATTGGGAAAGGAACCTTCGCTCATTACCACCAACAAGAGTCGCTCATTATTCGACCTCGGTCTCAATTCACTGCTTGTCATTCATCTACGCAACATCATTACCAAAGCGTTGAAGCTATCCATACCCAACAATTTCATATATGAAAATCCATCCATTCAAGCCCTGGTACATGCTTTGAGGAGAAGAAGAAAAGATGACCAATCCTTTACCACCACGATGGAGCAACATTACAAAGAAACACAAACCTTGCTTGAGAGTTACCTTGAGCGTGCCAAACGTGATTTTCAAAAGTGCATTGCGGTACACCAACAACACCATGACCATGTCGTGTTGCTTACGGGTGCCACAGGATCATTGGGTTCATTTATGCTGTGCGACTTGATTCAGTCGTCACGTGTCACAAAAATCTATTGCTCTGTGCGCACCACCACCAAGGAGGAGGCCATCAACCGCATCCGTCAATCATTTTATGATCGTATGCTTGATGTATCGTTACTGGATCATGTCAAAGTGGAAGCACTACCGACCGATTTCAATGCAACTTACTTTGGATGGGGCAAGGAAACCTATAGCCGGCTACGACAAGAAGTCACCATGGTACAAGCATGTGGCTGGCTAGTTGACTTCAATCAAACTATCACCCATTTTGACAAGGAATGCATTCAAGGTCTCTATAAGCTGCTAAAGTTTGCACACCATTCCATCAATCCAATGTATGTGCATACCATTTCAAGCATTAGTACTACTGCTGCTGCACCAAGGCATCGTTTTATGCCAGAGGTATTTCCACCGCAGGATCCACATGTGGCACTCCCTATAGGATATGCTCAATCCAAGTACATCGTTGAGCATCTATTTGATTATCTCACAAGAGAAAAACACTTTCCTTGCATTGTGGAGCGAGTGGGTCAACTTTGTGGTGATACGATTCATGGCTCATGGAGTAAAAATGAGCAGTATCCTTTAATGATCATGGGCGGTGGAGATAAACTACATAGGATGCCCGACTTGAAGGATACGATGATTGATTGGCTTCCTGTGGACTATGCATCCGCTGCTATTGTAGACATTATGCTAAAGGCATCATCAGTATCATTCATCCCTGAAGATTTGGTGGGACGCGTGTTCCATATTGTCAATCCTAACCGTGTAAGCTGGTCTCATGTTCTCAAGGCAATGCATGGCTGCGGAATGGATTTTCAAGTTGTGGACCCAAAAGAGTGGATTACGACGTTACAAAACCATCAGACCAACCCAGCCTACCGCTTGTTATCATTCTATCAAACTTTTCTACCTCAAGGGGAAAACGATGCAAGGCACACGCAAATCTGGGAAACCAAGCACACTGCAAGGCTAACAAAGATGCTGGCAAAAGCCCCGGTTTTGGACACAGACCTCATGTCGAAATATTATCAATTCTGGAAAAGTCATCCATAATAAGGACTTGCAAGCATTTAAATCACGTAGTAGTACTGTCATTAACTTTAGGAAAGCATAGTGATTGAGGACTATGTTTACAAAGTAAAATGCAATCATGCATGCTGACATCGAAGTTTGGTCACAAGCGAGAAGAATAGTAATAGGATTGTACAATAAGGTTTCTGCATACCGCCTCCTTGCCAGGGAACTATACATAAGAGGGTCATGAACGAAAACAATATCAAGTGTTGTTTTGGCATATACGCCTTTAATATCGGTACGAAGCACGGGCCACCTTTATTATCATCATAGAGCTGGGTTAGCACGTGAGCAGATTGCAGATCAAGCGATGATCGGAAAAAACGGCAGAATGTGATCCGAAGCCAAACGTGATACAATTCTGTTCCGAGCAATGTGGGTAGATTAACCATGCTTTTGGTAGTCGTAGTGAGATTATGTTGCATTATTGCTGGCCAAAGTAACACAAGGTCAAATGATGCCCCTTTATACAGATTATCTTTCAATTGGTTTGATGAATGACAGATGGTACATTGTAAAAACAAGGCGATATTTTGTCGAGCAATGAAGACATTGAGTACAAAATATAGAAAATGTTGGTATATGGGTATGTGATGTGTTCTATCAGTTTCCAAAGAAGACGAGGGAAGGCAGGAGGAGGGAAACGAGATCCAGTCACACAAGGTTGCCCGTCGTCCAGTTGCATGCCCCAACCTTTGTTCTTTCTCTTTTTTCCTTTCCACTTGGTCTTTCTCGAGCCGCGTGCACACACACACACAACACTATGCCTGGAGGACGAGTACTTTGTACCTCGCTGTTCCTTCCTTATACTATCGACTTTGAACTTGCAAGGGACAAACGGTCGCGTTATCTCACAACGACAACACCCACCAGTACAACATCCCCGACATTGCCAACCGAAGCAGCACCTGCATCCAATGTCCTTCGTGAACCATTGAGCCACCACCAACACCATGAACCACCACCCAACTTGATTGCCAGCTTGAAACAAAAACAACGCCATGAAACCAATGACAACAACAACGCGTCGTCCGCCACTACGCCGCTAACCAAAAGCAGTATTCCAAGCGACGATACAAGGGCCATGTTCGATTTTAAGAAGCCTGAAAAGTTGGTACAACCCAAGAGCAAAGCTCAGCGAGAAAAGGATATGAAACGACCTTCACCACTCATGGTTCAACCTGTTGCACCCACGCATCATCATCATCATCATCGAGAACAATCGTTGGATAGTGCCACTTTATTTGATGAAGCTCCTTGGACAGTGAAGCCTTGTATCGCTGGCAACATTGGATTACACAACGCACTAGTATCAGTACAAGGCAAAGAGGGAGATGTATTGCAAGACCGTAAATGTATGTGGATTGGTACACTCGGCATGTCCACCGATCAATTATCCAACCAGACCCGGGGTGATATTCGATCCAAGATGATTCTCGAGTACGATGCGTATACCGTGATGCCCTCCGATACTGAGTTTGAAGGACACTATGATCGATATTGTAAGCAGGTGAGATCATATCTATTTGAAGGGTGGGTGTTCAACAAAGCAAAGTTATTGACTCTCTTGGGTAGGTGCTCTGGCCGTACTTTCATTACGTGGTGCAAGATGATTTGCAAAACATGATGTACCAGAATGATGCATGGATGGCATATAAATCGCTCAATCAACGGTTTGCCGATGTCATTGTGGAGAATTATCAAGAGGGTGATATAAGTAAGTATACGATCATCTGCCTTGAATAATAATACTCAATTTATCCAAAGTCTGGATCAACGACTACCATCTTATGCTATTGCCCGGATTGGTCCGTGAAAAGTTACCACACGCTGTCATTGGCTTCTTTTTACATATTCCGTTTCCAAGTTCCGAACTATTCCGCTGTCTTCCCAGTAAGTGCCCATCTCCCCCCACTCAACCGGATAAACTACTAACAGTTTTGATTTAGCACGCAAAGAGCTATTGAGCGGCATGTTGGAAGCTGATCTCGTTGGATTTCAGACATATTCATTTGCAAGACACTTTTTACAAACATGTTCTCGCATCTTATCTCTGGACACCACGCCATCAGGCATTCAGATGGATTCGCATTATGTATCGATTGGTATCTTCCCTATCGGCATTGATATTGACACGCTAAACAAAAAAAGGTTAGTGAATCTATATACACACACACACACACACAGAGCTGGAGGATATTCATTGACAACAACCATAGATCAGCACCTGAAGTACAGCGATCGGTTGAGATGTTACAGGAAAAATATGCAGGCAAAAAGTTGATCGTGGCACGTGACAAGCTGGATTATATCAAAGGAGTGCGACAAAAATTACTTGCATTCGAGCAATTTCTGATCAGGCATCCTGAATGGCGAGAAAAGGTAAAGAAAAGAGAACAGGATGGATGATAAACAAGGATTGACAGAGGTTGTTGTTTTAGGTTGTCCTTATCCAGATTGCGTTGTCCACAGCTGAAAAGAATGAATTAAGGGCTCATATATCGGATGTTGTCTCTCGAGTGAATTCCAAATTCAGCACCATTTCCTATCAACCCATTGTATTTCTTCATCAAGACATCTCCTTTTCGCAATATCTTGCCCTGCTCACTGCAGCCGATACCTCCCTCATCACGCCATTACGTGACGGCATGAATCTCACGTCTCATGAATACATTGTCTGTCAAGAAAACAACCATGGTCCACTCATCTTGAGTGAGGTATGTATTTATATATCTATATGACTGTCTTATTGACGACGACCCGTTCTAGTTCACTGGTACCTATGGTAGCTTTGGAGCATGTTTACGAGTGAACCCATGGGATTATCGTGTAAGTGCATCATTGGTAAAAACGAGGATGTATGCTGACATTTGACCACAGCAAGTGGGTGACGCCATTCATGAAGCACTCTCCATGGGTGAAGAGGAAAAGGCTGGTCGATGGAAGGTATGTCGAATGATATTAAACAATGACACTTTTGCTGATTTCCATGCCAATAGGAATTATACAAGAGCATTGTCACCAATTCTGGTATGTTGATTTGCCCCCTTTAAAAGAGGCGTGTGTATTGAAAGGATATGCCTGTTCCATTTCTAGCGCAACACTATGCCAGCAGCATTATCAATGAGTTGATCAAGGCAAGTAGAAAGACATCAAGTCAAAGGGATCGCATTTCATTTATACCTTTTTGATAGATCCGCAACGGTGAATTACATCGTATTCCAGCACAGATACCTCCTTTGGATGTTGATCACGTGAAAGAACTGTTTCAATCCAGCAAGAATGGCTTGTAAGTATTTGTTCACTGGGAGTAGCATGGATGATGTTTCTGAGATGATGATCATGTTAGGCTCTTGTTTGATTATGGCGGAACGTTGGTGCCACATGGCAAAACAGCTGGACCTGGTGATTTAGATCGGATATCTGATATTCTTTCCAAACTCACACAAAGGAGCGCAGTCTATGTGATATCGGGGAGGACACAGCCTATCATTGAGAGGGACCTGGGCCATATACCCAAACTTGGATTATGGTAAATGGAGAACCGGGGGGGGGGGAAGGGCGGGATGGATTTGGATATGGGATAGCTGCTTACAAAGAAGGACACAGTGCTGAAAACGGATTCCATATACGACCTCGTGGTGAATCATGGCAACGTATGCGAAGCGATGTCGATATTTCGTGGATGTCTGCCGTCAAGCAGGTTGGTTTTGGAATCAGGATAATCGAGATTACGCATATATTTATTTACATGGATGGTTAGATCTTCCAATATTACACTGAAAGGACTCCAGGTTCATATATCGAAACGAAGGATATCTCGATTGTATGGGTAAGTCATCTACGAGTCATATGTTGAAAGGAGGGAGGGACTGACAGACGCATGTAGCATTATCGAAGCACTACAGCAGGACAAGATGCTCAATTTGCGTAAGTATGAAATGGATGTACCTGAATATCGATACTCACGACGAATCTATAGTGGATGGCAAGCCGCTGAATGTCAAAATCATATTGCAGATTCAGTCAACAAGAACTTTGCTGTGCATTCTGTCACTGGAAAAACCAACATTGAGGTAACAAAAAAGCAAGTGATGGAAGAAAATGGTTTATACTGATGACAATCTTTCAATAGGTGATGCCACATGACATTAACAAGACAGCTATTGCCAATCGGATCCTTCAAGATATCAAGCCCGATTTTGTACTTGCCATTGGGGATGATCGAATGGATGAAGATATGTTTGCATTTCTCAACAAGCAAAAGATACCACATGTCATTACCTGCACTGTTGGCCCTCGTAGCACTGAGGCAAAGCATTTTGTGCCCAATGTTGAAGGGGTTTTAACCACGCTCGAGACTCTCTTGTCATGAATAAATCTCATTCATTTGCATTTTATATATACAGATGTGTGTGTCATGGAAACAATGTTGCCGGGAGACGCCAAAAATGCCGATGTGCATGCAGCATGGTTCAGTTCACACTAGTCACAGGACCTGATTTTTGAACCTCTTGTCACCAGACAAAACTCAACCCTCCTACCCCACCCACTCAAATCCCACATTGCCCTCACACCATGTCGCCCTCTTTGGTCACCGCCCCTTCAGAACGCATCGATCTGGGCGATATCACTCACAACAATGTTGGTCAATTGCGTAAACTAAACACGGTCATTTTCCCTGTCAATTACGGCGACAAGTTTTACAGTGATGTCCTCCATGCTGGCGAGTTGGCCAAGCTTGGTAAAGTAGAATACGCGAAATGTGGGTCTATGTGTACTTATGAAGGTGTGAATAGTGTATTACAATGATATCTGTGTGGGAGCAGTATGCTGTCGTAAGGAAACCAAGGACAATGAACAACGGCTATACATGATGACTCTTGGTGTTCTCAAGCCATACCGTCAACTTGGATTGGGTTAGTTAGTGTATATGAAGGATGGAAGTGAGAGTTGATTTAACATTGGGGATGCAATTAGGAAGCAAGTTGTTGGAGCATATTCTTGAACACGTTGCCAAGCACCCTGAATTGGGACCCATCTATCTTCATGTCCAGATCACCAATGAAGCAGCACTCAACTTTTACAAGAAGCACGGTTTTGAAGTGGTTGATACCGAAAAGGATTATTACAAGCACATTGAACCCAAAGATGCCTATGTTCTCCGCAAGAATGTCACTCAAGCATCATCGTAGTTGTCATAGCAGACTGTGTACAATAAAAAGTAATCTCTATTTACCCCACATTGAATATATCATGCAAGTATGGCATAGGATGTCGCAAGTGGGTTGCACATGTCAAGGATCACGGGTTGGGTTTGCTTTCAAATTTGGGATCGCTGAGTCAGGTTAAATGAAATTCATCCATATCTCTTCACTGTTATCTGTTTGAAGGATGGCTCTACAAGGTATGTATATATATATATATGCTTTTATACCAAACTATGATTGACTTTTATATATAGCCCTTAAAACACTTTGTCAGCAACTTCAACAAGCAAAGCCTTTGCATATCGATTCGCCACCTGAGCAACCTCGTCGTGCAGCTGTCGCAGCCATTCTACGATGTCGTCCCATTGACCATGACCACGCATCCCTCAACACTGACCCCATTTCCAATGTCGCTGATTTCCTTCAACAACCTTGGGTGCAACAGTCGAGTGAACCAGAACTTTTATTTATTCAAAGAGCAACGAGGGAAACAGATAGGTGAGAAGATAGACAGACTACATGCCATGTGTTGATATCAACATGGGGTGAATAGATGGTCAGGTCATGTTGCATTCCCAGGCGGTAAGAACGAAGCCAATGAAACGGATGAAGAAACAGCCATACGAGAAACCATGGAGGAGATCGGCTTGGATATCGGTAGCTCGGCATTTGTAAAAGTGGGACAACTCGATGAGCGGGAAATCACATCCACGGCCACTGGCAGACTCATGATGATCTTGGCACCTTTTGGTAAGTTGAAATAGACTTCAAGTATCCCAAATCTAATTAGGATAATCCTTAGTATTCCTTCAAGTGGTACCTGATACACCTCCATTGACCATCCAGGAATCCGAAGTGGCTACCGTACAATGTAAGTAGTCCATATCCATCATCATCGTTGTATTCACAAAGGACAATGATAGGGGTACCATTGCGCTTCTTTTTGTCATCTACACCTTATCCTGATCAATCGATGCAAGAATCAATTGCACCAACACGTCGACGTGATAGTCGTATGATTGCTCCTTTGGCAAGAGTCATGCTTGGCACTGTCAGTTTCCCTGCTATTGATTTACCCGTGGATGATCCAGAGGAGCACCGAATGCGTTTATGGGGCATGACATTGGGAATGACGCGTGAATTGATTGAACTTACCTGTGAGGATACAACAAGTACAATCGATGGGAGGCCTGCATGGCAGCAGCAATTTGTAACCATGGCTGCCGCCAGACCCAAGTTTTCCAATCTTGATATGCAATGGCTTGTTGAATTCTATCTACGCATGTCCAAACCACGTTCAAAGGTTCTCCACTCGTCCTCTTTGTAAGTTCGTATCACGCTCTCCCTCTCTCTCTTTTATATACGATGGGCAGCAGCAGCAGCAGCAACACAGCTAGACATTGGAGAAAATTAACCTGGATCATCATATCAATGTAGGCGGAAACACAGACATACCAAGGAAACTATTATTTATATTACTGCCTTTCGTCGTGCCATCTATACCGCTGTTGCCTTACGCATCCTCCTCCTGTTGGCTGGTATCGGTTATCTAGGACGTCGTTTACCCTTATCACGACTCATTAAGCTTTACTAAAGTTGATTACACAAAAACACCCATTATAATAATAAACACTTTGGGCATGGCTCAGGTCCTCATACTTGATGACAGCAGCAATGTGTTATAATGTCCGTAGCTACCCTCCGCACGAACAAAGAGAAGATGCGAGATGAGTGTCCTTCACAATGGTGCACGTATCACAAAGAAAGAAAGTGAACCCCTTGAATCCATTGTGTGGATAAAGTTAACCCTGTGGTGATATAACAATACCTTTAAGGCTTCACGAGGTTGTTTAGGATAGTATCTCTGACCAAATTTCTCAGCCTTGAAGATGGCCCATATTGCACCATGATACTCCATGCCGCTAATGGATCGAAAAAGGTTCAAAACGTTGAACACAATGGAATAGATTTTACTTTGTTCTACTAGCTGGACATTGCAATGACAACCATGAGACTAGGCTCATTATGATAAACTATGGATGACCATATTATTTGTGTAGCATCATCCAGAAGCATTCTCCAGCAAATGATATCTCCAAAGGTATAGCGGGTTCCCTTTGTCCCTTTCAATTTTCTCTCATTCTTACGCATTCTTAGTGCTATAGAAGATTCATTGTGTATACGTATTCTCTGACAATGAGACTGAAGGTGCACAACATTTATGTACAAAGGTCGACGCGATATAAAAGTTCCAGATATTGCTGTAATGGTAGGCATCTCCTGTGTGATGTCCCAAAACTCTTTTCCCTACTCACAGTTTTCAGTTTCGAGCCTAGGAACAATCCCAGAAATACCAAGGAGAGCTCGACAACAACAAGAAACTCCTCAACGACAACAGCAGCAACAGCAACCACCTCCAGACATATACGCTTGGTTGAGTGGTATCACTGTGCCAGAAGCTTCCGAAATTCAAGGTAATATATATTAGAATGAGAGGATTCAACCATCGTCAGCTTTATGTAACATAATAAATTTATTAGCCACAGCTCTCATGGATCATATTCAGTACAAGTGCCGACTAGCTATTCAATTCCTTGGGATATTTCCTAATGATGGCGAGGAGGTGGTGGAGCAACAGCATCATCTTCACGGGACTCTGCTTGAGGAACTTTGTATGACTGTCCTTTTATCAGTGAAGGCGGTGGTGTATGCGATCCTGTTCGTACCCAAGGAGATCCTCTTTAGCCTCTTTGCCTATATCGATATGTTTGTTGTCTCGACGATTTTCAACTTTATCCTTTTCCACCTAAAGAACTTGGGTCGTTGTCGCGATCGCTCCTATGTCGATGGACACAAGCTATTCTCGGTTCGTGGCACGGAAACAAGAGCAGGGAGATCCAGAGTTGCCATTCGTATTTTAGCCATATGGTTTGCAATTGAATTGTTGAAATCAAGCATGGATATCAGTGTCACGGAAGCAATTGACAACATTTCGCCCTTGTGGAAAAGCCCAAAGATAATCGAGTGGAAAGATGGCATGGAAATAACGACCTTTATGGACAACACGGTATCCAAGCGACATTATCCACTATCAAAAGAAGAGCCACCAGAGATTCATCCTCACAGAGGGCCATCGCCATGTGTCCAAGTACTCCGTAACTGTATAGCATCAAAGTTGCCACGCTGGTTGTTCATGAGCAATATGGGTCCCAATCCCATTTTATGCAATGTGTGCAATCGTTTCTTGACGGGTTGTGAGTGTTACCAAGACATGGAAGAACTGCCTGATGCTGCATTGGCCACCCATGGATCGCGTGTCATTGGCGAATTGACATCACCGACTTTTCAAGGAGGCCTATTTACCATATTGAAACAACGACGCCCTAGTCCCATCACTGCCATTTTGCCCTGGGAGGAACCTGGTGAATGTTGGCCGATGGCTGGTAGAAATGGGTCACTTGGTGTGGAGTTGAGCCAACCTGTATCAGTGAAAGCGATCTCGATCGATTCTTCGGATCATCCCTTGGGCTTGGCCAGTGCGCCAGCGGATTTTGAAGTATGGGGTTTGATCCACTACCACGACGAAGATGATCGATCTTGGAAGTATCCTTGGGATTCCTTTGAGTCTATGGTGGATAACAACGTCTTGTTTCTCGGTCGGTTTACATATAACTCAGCAAAAGGCCCTGCTGTACAAACATTTGCAATCGGTACAACGGTGGCCTTACCTCCCATCAAGACCGTTGTATTCCGTTTTCTCAATAATTGGGGCCGTGACGACTATACATGCATCTATCGCGTTCGTGTCCATGGTGGAACCTATTAGTATAGACATCCACCTTTCCCCTTATTAGTAGTGTTGCCATAAATACATGATAATAATACTTTATACATCTCCTCTTTGGATTGGTACGTAGCAAATCATCTATAAACATCTTTGATGGTCTTTAAAGCAGCTTGGAATGGTGAAGCAGAGAGGAAAGAACCTACCTTGAAACTTAGGGCTGTGCATGCCGCACGGTATATACAGTCTCTATGCTGCATGATAATGCATGTTACACACAGACATCCCTCTCCTCCAAGCATGTTCTTCGCCCCTATTGGTCTCGGGTTAAGGCGTTAGCACATTGTGGCATAATATTATCACCCAGTCTGTAGTTAGAGCAAATTGATTGCTTTTTGTCTTGTCCAATATGCTCTCTATAACAATTAAAGTGTGCATCTTCCTAGAATACTGAGCTAGCCAACAACATTCTGTTCTTTTTTGTTTCAGGTGTATACATACCCCGCCCATATAGGTTGATGTACATCATCGCACTAATTTCAGGGGCTATTTAATGCTCTATGAATGTACGTTTATCCTATGTATATCAGATGATCCACGATCAGCCAAGGCTGTATGATTTATTGGATGCATTTGATGGTATGATACAAATAGGTAGAATCATCTAAGCGCTATTGCTTGGAGTGTACTCATCATTGAATCGCGCATGTACATGCAGAGAGGGGTTATATAGATCCGAAAAGTCGCATAACACCACGTTGGTTAATGCTTTGAGAAGAAAGGTCCACATGTAGGATTCCTTAGACGCATATTGAAACTGGAGATAGGTGCTATTCATGATTCAGGGGCCCAGTTAGCCATTACATGTTCCCTTAGTGTGTGATCAAACTGTCTCAATAGCACATCCCATTCATTTTATTCTGTTGATGCAAACATCTTTTAGTATGGTATTATGATCTAAGCATCATGAAGGATGGAACCATCATCTACAACTATAAAAAGGAAGAATCAAAAACATGGATGAGCGATATCAACAACCTTCTTTTCCTTTCAACGACTCGTAGAACAACAATCAACATGCTTTTCAAGACCACCCATTTCATCGCTTTTGCCGCTGTCATGGCAACAACTGCTTTTGCCGTACCTATTTTGGGACTTGATGGGAATCAACAAGAGCAGCAAGGCACCACTGAGGGAGGCCAAGCTGGTGGACAAGAAGGCGCTGGCGGTCTCGTCTCCAATGTGCAGAATACTCTCAAATGTACTGTGGACTGTGTTACCTCCTCGGGTCAACCTCTTAATTCAGTGGAATGCATCAACGCCGGCTGCGGTGGGCAACAACAAAGTGGCGGTGGTTCCTCGGAGCAGCAGTAATTATTATCGTAATGGTGTCAATCAATAGCTTCCATAAGGAGACCCATTTACATTCATTCAGAAGCACTTTATACTAGCACTAGTTGTAGCTCTTTTATCCATTGTGCTTTATATTAAACATCCAGTGATTAACAGAACTCTGCAGTGGGAAAAAGCAGTGGTGTAAATGGTATGCAAAAGGGGAATGTTGTTGATCGGACAAGCCATGGATGAAGATGATAGTTATCATAAAGACATTATATTCCATTAAGTAGTTTATTGGGTTTACACAAAGACTATGCTTGTTTTCTGCCATGATGTCGCTGTCTGAAATTTGTGAGGAATCATGCAACCTTCTTCTCTACCTCTTCCGGTCCAACACAAGAGACAAGGTTCGCAAAACCAGCTCTTCTTTATACAAGACCACTGTTATCCAAACGATAGCGACTTATAAGACTCAAGGGGGTGTCATGTACATGGGGGCAGCCACACGATGAGACGATTTCAAGCCGACATTGAACCCATCAGCAACAGCAGGAGGAGCTTCGCAATCCACACCGAATGACAATTGTTGAACGCACGCTGCTTATTTGTGTTTGACTTTATCCGAAAGGTGGATCAGCATACTTTCTACATGGATGAATACAACGATGGAGGTTGTTGGAGTTCTCAATACCTACTGGGATACGCAAGAGGATACGGTTCAAGATCGTTGTGCATGAACTGCAGGGTCGGTTATCCGAGGATGGACTGACGAATATGGAAAAAGCTCGCTTTGTTTACAGCCCATAATCCCACTTTTTACTCTCGCAGCATACTTCCAACGCAATGATCCACCATCAACAATGATAGCCGCCGGTACAGCAAATGATAAACGAGATGATGAGGTGAGTTGATTCTCCAAAAGCGGGATTGATGATGAAACACTAATTGGGATCAGCTGATCACGTGCAAGTAGTACATCAATGCATGCAGCCCACCTATAGCGACAAGTCGGATTGATATCAAGAACACCGGAAGCTTTCACATATACTACTACTATACATCAAGGACCGTGTCTATTGTAAGTCATCTTGAAAATCAATAGCATTCTTATCCACTACTAATACCACCATTTAATAATCAGCCTAAATATGTCTTATATGGGGCCAACCATGACGGGTCAATTGCATTCCGAGAGTCAACAAATGCCAACCATTCTGTGTCACACGCTAGTTACCTTTTTGAGTCATTGACCGGAAACTGAAAAAGGGCGCATTGCATCAGCAGCTCTCTCTTTCTCTCTCACACCTCCTCTCTTCTTTCACTTTCCTCTTTTTTCTTGTATATAAACCGCAGCACACACATACTTTTCTTTCTCTCACACACACACATACATGGATAAGAAAGCAGAATTACCACCTCCACCTGTCATTGCTTGGCAGCATACCAATGAGACACACAAACGATGGACATGGGTGCGTCGCTTTATTGCCGTCTTGGTTGTCTTGGCTGTAGTGATGCATTGTACAACTCCACGTGCTCGTCTTTCACAACTCTGGAAACATACCAACAGCAACGACAAGGAGCCCCAGCTAGTGCTTCATACTGGCTTCCCAGTGCCTGATGCTGTCGTTGGCCAAACGATTCAACCCAAGGGATATTCAGCTGCGATGGCGTTTGCACCTGTAGACACATCATCATCCTCTTTGACAGTACAAAACAAGGAAAGCTGGTGGGACCGTATTTTCTCATGGCGTCATGTTCACTTGGCATCTGTTCAGTTGGCTGTCACAAGCCCTGGTCCCCTTGATCACGTACGCGCTACTATTTCTATTTGCACATCCACCCATGACGATCTATGGCAATCCATCCCAGATGCAACAAAGTGCATAGCATCCACAATGCGCGGTGTGGATGAAGGCACAGCACCAGATGAACCTCTTGGCATTATCACATGGAATCCTGTACAAGAAGAAAAAGATGCTATCGTCCTTAAAAAGAACAAAGTCTACTGGCTGGTCGTCGAAGCTCCCCCTGGTGCTGATGCATTTGAATGGGCACTTGCTCAAATTTCTGGTGGTGTCGGTGCTCATCAAGGTGTCGCTTTGGAAACTCCCGAACGTGGATGGCAGTTGCAAAATGCCGATGATGATGACGCACCTATTCCAAGTGTAATGTTATCCGTAGTTGCCCATTAGTAGTAGTAGTTGTTGTATAGCACTGCATTTTTTTTGTTTCCATTAAAGTTGAGGATATCTCCATGACAACAGTATGAAGCGGAGCAAAATAGTATAATCGATCCGATGACATATCAGCATGACATTGCGCATATAATACTCTCACGCCCCCTTAAAGTGTCCTATACAGCTGCATTCATTCAATATGGTGATTGTTGAAAACTTATTACTGCCGCCGTTGTATCATTTATAGGCTTGTTTAAAAAAGTCTTTTGCATATTAGCTATACTATTACTACTACTAGGATAAATTGGTTGTAAGGGTACTTGATAAGGAATGGAGGGGGAGAATCGCTGATCTCATACGTCATTTCTTTATGATATTATGACACAAGTAAAATGGCTTAGTATCTATGATAAGGTACAGCCTTTGTTATTGACCTGCTATTTCAATCCACGAATCATTGTTTACTTACGACCATTATGTGTATGTGCACGCAACGGCCAATCCCAAATGCAGTCGTCTTCGTGTTCTTTGCATCCGTCCTCGTCGTCATGGAATTGATTGCAGTCAAGGGCGCTTATGACAGAGGATTGGATGAGTACCAGGAATAGGGTGGTAACACAGAATGCAGTAGGAAAAAGACGGAAGAGCATGGTGGTGGTGAATGTTAGTAAACAGACACACCTTGTTCAAGCTTCTTATATTTGGGTAAATGGGAACCATCCTCCAAAACAAGTAAAAGGGCGTATGAAACGCGAGATCTGGATCTTGGTATACAGTGAGGTCACACCACCCCCGTTCAATGGTAATTCGCATGTGTGTCTCAGGGGCAGATAAGGCCACCTTGGATGCGTTTGACTTTTACTTTAACATCTAGAAGATGATGTTACCCCTATGGTGTCAACTTTTATCGGGATAGTTATCATAATCGATCGGCCAAAGACTATTTTGCACTGTAATTGTTTACTAGACGCTGTCTTATGTCTGAACCGGAAATACCATGCAACAATATTAATGTATGATACTTCGAAGTATATAGCCCCCATATCCTAGGGACTCGTGATGCGCTGCCTGATCTCCTTTCTTCTTCAAGCTTCTTCTTGTAGTCGTCTTCATTGCCGCTAGTAGGAACCCATCTTTCATTGCTGCAATAGGATGATCAATGAAAGGAGAGTGGGTATCTTCTCTTTCTTTTTTTGCCCTTTCAGAATTCTCAAAGTACACCCAGAGGAGGTAGTTACCTTTCGCGCGCATTGCAGGTTTGGGTCTCGCCTCCACACCATGTTCCTTGTTTTACAAGAAACCCATAACGTTATCGAGAATACAGTCATCCCCCTTTCGCCCCTTTTGTGGCATAAAGTGCCAGAGACTTGGGTTGCTATTTGTGTAGCAATGGTGATGCCCCTGCTATGTAGATCAAAAAATGCAACGTTTATAATGGATTCAATGGATATACACACACAAGGCTGATAATCCCCTTCACAGCCTCAATTGACACCGCCCTTCTATCAGCAACTGCTATAAAGAAAGTCCAGTGCAATGGAAACTCCCATCTCTTTAAAAAAGAACGTGCATCCATGTTTTCTTCTTTGGTATCTTCAAGGATGTGCACATCCCCTTCTCCTTTTTCTGCATCCCCACACCGAAAACAAAGAAAATATATGGTGCAGCTAAGCCTTGTCTAGGCTGGTGTGGATTACTTTCTACATACCCTGGGTTTGTCTGTGGAATTAATGGTATAGTAGGGGTAAATGGACAAGGGGCAAACTTTCTTTCTTGCCATCTCCACAATATCCTTCCAAAAACGAAAGCGTCGTTCATACACACACACCAATTTTTACGTGGATCGTAATAAACAGCTTGCTTTATCATTCTACTTGGATTCGATAACTCGTCACGGCACTCTGAAGGTCAATGCCCATGTAAAGAATGGTGCATGATACTAAATTTATCATTGGGTGAGTCGTATTTATGATATGATACAAAAACATCCATAACCCGTGTTGTATTGAGGAACAAGCACCTAGGATTGATACATGCCCAAATAAAGTTTCTTGCTGTTGTACATATACCAGCTTGATCTACCGGTAAGCTTTGATTCCTCCTCGCTAGAGTTCTTCCTTCTTTAGTTATGATCAGCAAAAGATTCTCCTACACTGAATATTTGAGATAGGTAGTGCATACTGAAGTGCCCTTGTTTGGGTGTAGCTCTCAGTGAAATCAGCTCGGGTCAAGGCAATTGAATCATGGAAATAAATGTCTGGAGCAGGAGCATTGTTCTGATGTTATACAATTGACAACATTGCCGATTGTAAGGAAACTGCTGTTAGCTCGCAATATATGAACTATATAAGAGTATCATGCATTCATCTCTCCAGTTCTACCCAATCAGCTGTGTTACACGAAGAAGTGTTTCTGCATCTTTGGCTCTATTAGCGCATAGCTACTTTATAAAACTCACTTCCATATAGCTTCACGTTTAAAACATATATAAAACATAAAGGCAGTCTTATCTCAAAATCTTGCAATGAAACGCGAGATCTTCAGTCGAACAAAGTTGCTCGTCATGGTCAAGCGCACCTTGGGTGCAAGTTTCACGATCGTTGTGGCCATTCTCAGATTCACCCAATGTCACCACCAGCCTCGTCGAAAAAAAATTCGAGGTCGATCAGATCCACTTTGGCTGGTGGTGACATTGTTGGGTGAAACTGAGATCAGCGAGCTAGATCGGGAAACTTCTACACAAGGTGCGCTCCACCTCGACGAGCAATATTGTTCGATTGAGGAGCCCACGTTTCATTGTAAAGTTTAGAGATACAGGCACCTTTATGTTTTTACATATGCTGTAACCATAATGCTCTATAGAGAGTGGTGTGTGCTCATTGTGAAGTATCATGCAAATGAGCTGTGTTACACAAGCACGCCCCTGCGCACCTTCCGCTCTATCAGGGTCAAGCGACTACACAATGAACAAACAACAGCACTTGTCATATAGCATCACGCTTTCAACATATGCAAAAACTTAAATGTGCCTGCATCTAGGATCGGCAAGCTTGATCATGAAACATGATTGACAAGGTGCGCTCCACCACGACGAGCAATATCGTTCTATAAAAGATCCCTTGTTTCATTGTAAAGTTTAGAGATAAATGCACTTTCTCGTGTTCACATATGCCGAAAAGCATGGCGCTATATGACAAGTGGTGTTTGTTCATTGTCAAGTAGGTAGACCGTGATAGAGCGGAAGATACGCGGGAGAGTGCATGTGTAACACAGCTCATTTGCATAATACTTCTCAATGAACAAACACCACTTGTCATATAGCGCCATGCTTTCCAGCATATGTAAAAACGAGAAAGTGCATTTATCTCTAAACTTTACAATGAAACATGGGATCTTCCATAGAACGATATTGCTCGTCGTGGTAGAGCGCACCTTGTCAATCAAGTTTCACCATCACGCTTGCCGATCCTAGATGCAGGCACATTTACGTTTTTGCATATGTTTAAAATGTGATGCTATATGACAAGTGGTGCTTGTTCATTGCGTAGTATCATGCAAATGAGCTGTGTTGCACAAGCACGCCCCTGCGCATCTTCTGCTCTATCAGGGTCAAGCTACTTGACAATGAACAAACACCACTTGTCATATAGCATCATGCTTTCAGTATATGTAAAAACATAAATGTGCCGGTATCTCTAAACTTTACAATGAAACATGGGCTCTTCAATCGAAGAAAGTTGCTCGTCGGGGTGTAGCGCACCTTGGGTGCAAGTTTCACGATCAACCTCGCCAATCTCAAATTTACCCAATGTCACCACCAGCCTCGTCGAAAAAAATTCAAGAGGTCGACCCGATCAACTTTGGCTGGTGGTGACATTCTGTGAATCTGAGATCGGCCACGACGATCGTGAAGCTTCCACCCAAGGTGCGCTCCGCCTCGACGAGCAACTTTGTTCGATTGAAGACCCCACATTCATTGTAAAGTTTAGAGATACAGGCACCTTTATGTTTTCACATATGCTGTAAGCGTGATGCCATATGACAAGTGGTGTTTGTTCATTCTGAAGCAGCTTGACTCTGATAAAGCGGAAGATGCAGACGGACTTTGTGCAACACAGCTCATTTGCATGATGCTTCACTGAACAAACACCACTCCCCATATAGCATCACGCTTACAGCATATGAAAAAACATAAAGTGCCTGTACCTCTAAACTTTACAATGAAACGTGGGCTCTTAAATCGAAGAAAGTTGCTCGTCGAGGTGGAGCGCACCTTGGGTGGAAGTTTCACGATCGTCGTGGCCGATCTCAGATTCAACGAATGTCACCACCAGCCAAAGTTGATCGGGTCGACCTCGAATTTTTTTTTCGACGAGGCTGGTGGTGACATTGGGTAAGGTGCGCTACACCCCGACGAGCAACTTTCTTCGATTGAAGAGCCCATGTTTCATTGTAAAGTTTAGAGATACCGGCACATTTATGTTCTTACATATGCTGAAAGCATGATGCTATATGACAAGTGGTCTTTGTTCATTGTCAAGTAGCTTGACCCTGATAGAGCGAAAGATGCGCAGGGTCGTGCTTATATAACACAGCTCATTTGCATGATACTTCACAATGAACAAACACCACTTGCCATATAGCATCACGCTTTCAGCATATGTAAAAACGTAAAAGTGCCTGTACATAGGATCGGCAAGCGTGATGGTGAAACTTGATTGACAAGGTGCGCTCCACCACAACGAGCAATATTGTTCGATGAAAGAGCTCATGATTCATGGTAAAGTTTAGAGATAAATGCACTTTCTCGTTTCTACATATGCTGAAAGCGTGATGCTATATGATAAGTGATGTTTGTTCATTGTGAAGGATTATGCAAATGAGCTGTGTTGCACAAGCTCGCCCCTGTGCATCTTCCGCTCTATCAGGATCTACCTACTTGACAATGAAGAAGCACTACTTGTCATATAGCATCATGCTTTTCAGCATATGTAAAAACGAGAAAGTGCATTTATCTCTAAACTTTACGATGAAACATGGGCTCTTTCATAGAACAATATTGCTCGACATGGTCGAGCACACCTTGTCAATCAAGTTTCACGATCAAGCTTGCCAATCCTACGTACAGGCACTTTTACGTTTTTACATATGCTGAAAGCGTGATGCTATATGACAAGTGACGTTTGTTCATTGTGAAGTATCATGCAAATGAGCTGTGTTATATAAGCACGACCCTGCGCATCTTTCGCTCTATCACGATCTACCTACTTGACAATGAACAAAGGTCACTTTTCATATAGCATCATGGCTACAGCATATGTAAAACGTAAAGATGCCCATAACTAAAAATTCTACAATGAAACGTGGGGTCTTCAATCGAACAAAGTTGCGCGGCAGGGTGAAGCGCACCCTGTGTGCAAGTTTCACGATCCAGCTCGCCGATCTCAGATTCACCCAATGTCACCACCAGCCTCGTTGAAAAAAAATTCAAGAGGTCGACCCACGATCCACTTTGGCTGGTGGTGACACAGCGAAATCTAGGATCGTCGAGCCTGATCGTGAAACTTGCACCCAAGGTGCGCTTGACCCCGACGAGCAATATTGTTCGATTGAAGTCCCCATATTTCATGTAAGATTTTTAGTTATGGGCATCTTTGTGCTTTTACTATGCTGTACGCGTAACGCTATATGTAAAGTGATCTCGGTTCATTGTCAAGCAGCTGGAGCCTAATAGAGCCAAAGATGCAGAGGGACGTGTTTGTGTAATACAGCTCATTTGCATGATACTTCACAATGAACAAACACCATTCTCCATATAGCATCACGCTTACAGCATATGTAAAAACATAAAGGTTCCTGTTTCTACAAGTTGCCATGATGAAGTGTGGGGTCTTTATGAGAACAAAGTTGATCAGGATGGCCGAGAGGACCTCTGACCAAGTTTCATATTCGAGATCACCAATATCGGCGGGCGCGGCCCGTACATCTTAACTATGTTTCCCTCCGTACATCCAGGCGCCGCCAACCAAAACTTCATAATGAAGTGTGGCATCTCTATGAGAACGAAATTGCTCGCCGTGATCGGAAGTACCTTGCATGAAAGTTTCAGGTTCGAGGTAGCCAATCTCAGGCTCAGGGAGCGTCCAACCTACTTTTGCCCTACATTTGGGCCGCCCCGCATTCAAAACATTTATAATGAAGCCTGCGTTTTTTAAATGAATGTGGTTGATCAGCATGCCCCAGCGAACCTTCTGACCAAATTTCAGGTTCGAAATGGGCAATCCCAAGTTAATACATACTACTTCGATAAATCATAAATCCGGCGCGTACCCGATTTCCGACCATCCATAGTAAACCCCACATTATACCCTCCCATTCAAAATTTTCAAATGAAGCATGGGTTCTTTATTAATACAAAGTTGATCAGCATGACCAAGAGCATCTTGTGTGAAAGTTTCAGGTTTGAGAGAGGCAATCACGGTCATGGATTAATTTATAGTGTGCATGAATCTGTCGGACTCAGTGTCTGACCTATTTAGTTTCCACTTCTTCCACTATCAACTACAACTACAACCTGCGAACAATTGTCCTGCTTCAACCCATCATGTCAATCCTACAACTGCCTTGATCCTATTTGTCTTTGACTGAATGGCAAGTTCATGGCGTGTGCACCCCACGACAACACCCGCAATTCTTGGCACTCCACTTTCTCTTGCACACTCCTCTGCCACGACCAACGTAACAGCAGCTGCCATCAGCAATGTCTTCAACTCCATTGTCTCAAGTTACTTGCAGCAGCTTGTCTTTGGGCCTTTTCACTTGGACAGCAGATAGTCATTATATAGAAACAGCTTTATTTTGCGTGTAGCAACTTGCTTGAATACATACGATTTGCCTAAGGAAATGGATATGGATATTGCTTTGGTATATGGGATGGGAGGAATTGGATATATCCAACGCGTGGAAAGAGGGCCTTGTTTTTATGCATTCATTGTCAACTTGCTTGGGCATTATGCGTGCTACTATCATCCTAAACCATGCATGCATGCATGTAATTACCGTCTTTTACATAAGCTATTCCATGGAAGCCACTGTCATCACCCTTCATGCAACCTGTGAACCAAGTACAATCATCATCAACCTACTGCATACTTTGACATGGTGTGGTTATCATGCGATACCACGAATCAAGAGCCACTTCACATTCATCTTGGCACAGTGCACCCGGAAGGATAGAAACCTTCCAAATCGATGCATTTCCCTTATTGGAACATTTCATTATACATCTCTCAATCTACCTCTTGTGAATAGTTTGGATCAAAAGGCTACACTGGCAAATAAAGCAATACGTTGCTCACCAACCAGTTCTCGGTTTCTACTGTGTAAGGCCTTCCTTTTTCCTGAACAGGACCTCATTGTATGACAGTACGATTCATGGTATGGGAAATGTAGGGCTGTAGAAGGATATCCACATATGAATGCTATGATAAAGGGCAAAGAGAGGAAAAGAGGAGTCTTCCTGATGGATTCATTGTGTCTTGAACAAAGGCTGTATTCGGTATATAATGTATCCCCTTTTTCGTTCTGTGATTTCGATCACTTTTCATGTTGAAGATTAATATCGTACGTTGTGTCTTCATCGGTTTTATTTGTCATAATACCATATTGCTATTAGTAAGCCACTTGTTCACGGTCATTAAAGAGATGTGACGCCATCTTTAGGCAGGACTCAGCAGTTACAATAGTCTATATAGAAGCGAAACGTAGCAACAGCGAACAACTCAAATCTGCATCTCTTTGTTCAAGTTTCTGTAAAATTCTACAGGTGTAAGCAATTTTCGACAGCAGCAAGGTTTTGTAACTAATGATGTGCAGTAGCAGCATGAGTAATGAAGCAAGGAGAAACACAGCATGAATTGTGAATGCCTACCCTGAACATATTTTTCTTGGCCATCGAGTTTGTATACCATGTTATGGATATCCGTTGCACCTGGTCCTGGCCAGTAATACTTTGATGGACAATATCGGGTGCTTACACTATGCCCATAGCAGCCGCTATCGATACATCCACAATCCGAAACATCCTCGTATACGATGCCCGGCTTATCTTCGCAAAGACCTTCATTGTTGGCACTTGTAGTCCACTGGCAGTGACCTTGGTTTTTGCAGCTAGATTCATTGGTTGAAAGCTCTTTGCACCAAGGAACAAGTTGGAACAATCCATGATGAACCTTGGTTGGATGCGTGCTTGTCGTTGGCGTAGTAGTTGAAGCACTAGAAGGAGCAGGAGCAGCTTGCAAAAGGCTTGACAATGTTGCGATTGCAATAAGCGAACAAACGAAAAGGCAATTCATCCTGCAAACATAAAATGGGATATCCTACATTACTACTACAACCAAATATCTTTTATTTTATATATCATAAATACATGCATGGATCATGCAGGAACACGCTTTGGCGTTGAAGTAGTCAAACAAGATTACGAATTCAGATGCTGCAAACACACGTGTGGCCAATGCTTTCCTTTTGACGTGAAATTAGTTTTTTGCTATGTGCGTATTTAAGACATCATCGGGATCTTCACAATTTCATATGTCGTTGAGCCTAGCGAGATATCTTTGGTCTGGTACCCTTACACACATTTTTTATTTCACATACAAGCAATACTAGTACCGGTCAATAAGCCCCTTAAAGTCACACCTGCATGATGATACAGTAAGCTCCTTGATGCGAATTTTTCATCATTCATGAAAAGAGTAGTAGGTGATGGTCCCGATTATTGCTCACGAGATGATTACGAGCCATAACTAGATCGATGTGTGATATAATGCTCAGCCTGGGGATCTTGTATGTATCATACGCATTACAGCATAACTGGTCAAGGATTGGCTGATAGAACGTTACTAAAATTTGTACCTGTAATGGCTTGAGTGTGCCCCTGGGAACAAAAGGAGTCATTGTCTGTATATGCTGGCTCAATTATCGTGATAACAATCATGCTTTTAAAGGCGGTGATCACAAATCCCCTAAAATAGACATACGAATAGCATAGGATACACATGCATCTGATGTTCGCTTGATTGGCTTTATTATACGTCATGTTACAAAGAAAAGAAAAATGCACCTTGATAGTAATAAATACCCATTTATTATAGAAGATCAAGAAATGGATAATGATAATGTATTGTGATTGTGGGTGAGATAAATAGGAAAGGATGTGTGGTTGCACTTGAATGGCCAATTCAGTGGTGGCAATAGATGATGCGACACAAAGAAGCGGAGCTGTGATGATTCCACGTCCCAAAGAGTGCCAGCACCTTCTACTCGACTTGCCTCTTTCTTACTCGTCCTTTTTCTACTTGCTCTCATCATGGCTGAATCCGCAACTGCTACCACCACTACCACCACTTCTACTACACCTCCTGCTACGCTTACTCCTCCGGTCCTTCCATCCCATGTCAAGAAGCCCAATGAAGAAGAACACAAAAAGGCACTCGCCGAAGTGAACGCGAGAATCGACAAGCTCCAGAAACAAATGGTAATTGCATACACGCGCGTGCCCATCATCTTGTCTAGTATCCCAGTTGCTTATTATCATTGTAGGATGCTGTCAAGGAAAAGATCAGCAAGTTGCCCGGCAAATCAGACAACACTCGTCGCGAAGAGCTTCGTGCTCAACTCGCTGAAGTGCGTGAAAAGCAGGCAGAGATCAAAAAGGGCAAGCAAGCTGTCTATGAACAATTGGATGCTTTGAATGAATCGATTCGCAAAAAGGTAGGCTAATAGGTTTGGGGTGTGTGACATGAGTTGGGCCGTGCGTTATATCTTACAATGGATGTAGGTTGGCAACATCAAAGGTCTTCAATCCAAGGTACCTTACAAGACTGTTGCTGAAGTCGATGAACGTATCAGGTAAAAAGGAACAGAAATGTAGATGATGATGATGTCATGTATCTAAAACCTTATTTATAGTGAATTGGAGAGCAAGATTGAAAGTGGTGTGAGAATCGTGGAGGAAAAGAAGGTAAAGGATGATCATCACGTTTATATAGAGAAAGAGAGAGTAGCTAACATGTATTGTACGTTGTATAGATGTTGCAAGAAATCTCTCTCTTGAAGCGCAACCGTAATGCTGTTGAGGGATTGGATGAACAGCAAGAAGCTATCAACAAGGAGCGTGCTATCTATGATGGTATTCGCAAGAACATTGACACTGAAGAAGCCAAGAAGCTCAGCGAGCAGTTTGAAAAGGCCATGGCCGAGCTTAACAAGATCAATGCGGATCAAGCACAACAACGTGAACAGCGCAACAAGTTGTATGATGAGCGGACACGTATCAAGGGTCTTTTGGATGAAGAATACAACCAATTGCGTTCCATGCGTGATGAGCATCGTAAGGCCAACGACGAGTACTACACATTCATTCGTCAATTGCGTGAATACAAGCGAGAACAAGAAAAGGTGCGCAAGGCTCAAGAGGAAGAAGAAAAGCGTAAGGAGGCTGCCAAGCAGGAATTGGAACTTGCCTCATTGCCTGCTTTTGAGCATGAAATCACCTTGTGTGACAACCTTGGCAAGTTTTTGCAAAGCTTTTTGAACAAGGGCGAGACCAATGGCACTGCTTCTGCTGCTGCAAACAATGAGGAGGATGCCAAGAATGCCGCTACGGGTGGTCGTGCAATTGAAGCTCCTGACGGTGTTGCTCTCGTCAAGAAATCCGATCGTGAAGAGAACTACTTTGTTGGCAGTGGCAAAAAGAAGGGCAAGGGTGGCTCAAAGAAGAATGCTAATGCTGCATCCAGTGGTGCTACTCCTGTCTCGGATACACTCAAGTTGCCCCTTGCTACCATGGAAGGTTTCTTTGAAGTCAAGGTCACTGTTCCCACCAAGATCTCGGATATCCCATCGACTCTTGAAAAGTTGCAAGAACGTAAGGCCTACTATTTGGCTGAACAACCCCGTGTCACCGAAGAGAACAAGAAGAAGGCTCAAGAAAAGATCGATGCCATGTTGAAGGCATAAAGGAGATATACATTTTGGGAGGAACTATTTTACATTACAATAGACGGATAGAAGGATGGTAACAATGACCTTAGTTTTGATAAAAAAAAAAAGTATATATCCATTTCATTCTTTTACACATTTGGCAAATGGGTTAGGGGGTTGTAATTCTTCTATGGACCATTCTGGCAATACTACCAAATCATCATCTTCATCTTCATCTTCGCTATTGTAAGCTGTCGTGGTCTCGCTGTTGTTGGCTGTTGTGCTTGTTGACGATGAATCGGTCCCATTGTTGGATTGTTTTTGCTGCTTACCATTGTGGAGACATCCAAATAAGCCTTCTTCATGCCCTGGTAAATCTTCTTTTGTAGGTGATGATGCCACAGCCGGCGTTTTCTTGTCATCTTCTTCCAATACCAAAAATGATTTTTGCCGCATACGCACATTCCATTGTAAAGAGGTTTGAAGGGAATGAAACCAGTCGCATGTGGAACCCGTACGTGCGACTGTTGTGAGTGGATTTTGAGATACAGTGATTTTGACGTGATCACCAGCTGTGGGAGAACGATCAGCTGACCAATGTCAAATACACATGGCACATACTATACTTACGTTTCAACTCTACTCGATTACGGCCATCAAAGCTGCAATAGGCTGATCGTACACTACCAAACGGTACAACAACACGAATGACCATTGTCTCTGGCAACAGCATGGGTCTAAAGCTGAGCGTGTGTGGGCAAATGGGAGTCACCAAGGTTGCACGTACTTCAGGATGGGTCAAGGAACCACCAGCAGAAAGCTAAATAATACATTTGTGAATAATACTTCTTCCAAAGATTATATATTACATGGCATCATACCGAGTAAGCAGTGGACCCTGTGGGTGTAGCAATGACAATGCCATCCGCTTGTACGGTTGTCAAATGACGTTCATCACCAAATAATTCCAGTACTGACATGTACGCACTTGGCCCACGATCCACCACAATTTCATTAAGGACATCGTAGGTTGCACAAGGGGCTGCAGTATAACACGGGATTTCCTTGCTCACTGCGTCACGCTCAGGCTCACTTAGATTACGTGATTCGATTTTGAGCTGCTTTTTCATCCAAGTCGTCTCGATATGAGCCAGCTGACATGCTTGCAAAATGGATTCTGATTGACGCCTTCGTTCACATGCACTATTATCTTGCTGATGCCGATAGATGGTACAGCTTAGACGCATCCGTGCTGTAGTCCTATACCCTTGTTCAAAGACTTCCTTGAACGTCTCACGGTGATCATGATATGGATAGGTTGCAAGGAAATTCAGCGAGCCCAAATGAAACGAAAGAATCGGTGGCACGTAGGATTGAAACAGCCATGATGTAAAGAGCACCGTGCCATCACCACCAAGCTACATACATACATGCTGTGTATTGGTATCTCATCCATACTCTCTATCTCCACGGGGGACTTACCGTAAGGATCAAGTGAAACATTCTGGGGTTTTCATGCAGTAATTTGGGTGTCCAAAACTTGAGATTCTTTTTGATGAGTAGATTGACTTGAGTCATTTCATGGTATCGAAAACATTTGACATGCTCCAAGTGAGCATCCACATAACTTTTTGTGAAATAGCGTTGAGAACATGGTAGCATAAATAATGAGCGCACAGACATTTGCTTACACTGTAAATGGATCTTGTTTGCCGAATCGGGGTGTGCAAATTAACCATTCAGTCAACCTTCTTGTCATTCTGAGCAGCTTTTTGTCGCCTGCTTTGGTGATAATGACCAATTTGTTTTGATTTGGATCCCATTTTTGCAGCACTGGACGCACGTTGATGAATAAGGATGATAGAATAGCATAACAGCACTTTTGCACTTACTTGATTCGAAATGCTCGGGATATATAGGTGAAGATATGGGTGGTGAATGTACACTGGATTGACGACGTGGACGTGGTATATCTGTGTTAAGGTCAGGCATAATGATAAAGATGTAAAGAATAGAAAAAGGTATTCATGCAAGGGGTTGATGGGATGAAGGAAGGGAAAAATGGTCAGCCGTGTGACGGGAATTAAAGTTGACCTATCATATCGGATTGGTCCCCGGTTGGTTCTCGACAGCCCAACTCCATCACTCATTTATCTTTCCTTTTACCAACCATGTGAAAGGAAATCTTTTTGTACCTTTTTCTTCCCCGCATTCTTTACTTTTTTCGCTCCAATACAACATGCCAGCAGACGTCAAAGAGCCTTTGAACCCACTCGCCATTGCGAAACTCCTTGGTCCTAACACACCCACGCTTGACCATTTTATTCGATTTTTCAGCACCGTGCGTGGCACTGATAAAGTGCTCATGGTAACAAAGATGATGACATTTGTGGATATACACAAGCACATACCAACCAATCAAGGTGATCCATCTATCTACTCTAGTTTATCTCATATTGGTCCAAGGTGGTGATTTGGTTTTTGCAACGTCGTGGCGTTGATCCCAAGATTGCTATGCGTATCCAAAACTTGGCTGGTCCTGCTAGTGATTTCCGCATGTTGCTGCGTTACTATGGTTTGTTGCCCATGATCCAGTATATGAAATATCTCGAATACAACAAACCTCCAAGCAAATTGACCCTGCACGTTGAACGCATTCAAAACTTGTCAATGCTCTTTTACTACCCACTCGAACACTTGTACTGGCTTGGTGCCCATCAAATTGTCCCCATGACTGAAAACAAGGCCAACAAGATTAGTGTATGGAGCTGTCGTGCTTGGGCTGTGTGGGTGATTCTCGAGTTTGTTCGTCTTGGTGAGCAATATCGTGTGCTCAAGCACCGTGAAACTGGACTGTTGAAGCGCATCAAGGCCGGTGATATTGAATCAGATGAGGATCCAGAAGCTGAAATGGCTAGTATGAAGGCTGAAAGGTCATCCATCTTTGTCAACACCATGATGAACATTGGGTAAGCATCTTTGGGAGGAGAAAAAAGGATCCATTGGCACTTGATACTTACTCATCGGTAACCCTTTTCAAACCCAGTTATTTCCCTCTCACGTTGCATTGGTCTCGTGAAGCCGGCCTCATTCCGGATGTCGTTGTTGGCATGTGCGGTGGTTTTGCCTCTCTTTTCCAACTCTATGCCGCCTGGCGCGACACTGCTTAATTGTTAAATCATTATCATGTGTGTACAGTATCCTCTCTATATGTGTATTCCCTCTACTGTTATCCTCCAATCCCCATCCACTTGCCACTTTTAGAACTTTAAAAATATACTCACCTCGGGGCTAATCCCGCTATATTTTTCATCCGTCCGCTCATTGTTTTATATGAAAGACATGCACTCACATGCTTTTTCATTCCAACACAATGAACATTTATGCTCTACCATTGTCATGTCGTACGGCAGCAACGTGTATTTTTGCGGGGAATGGAGTTCACGTGATCACAACAAGCGACCATTTTGTTCTGTATAGTAATCAGCAATGCAAAATGATATATATATACTACGATGACTTTTTGTAGAAGGGGGTGAACAAATAAAGCTACCCTTTGATCTAATATTGGTGGTATAATAAAAGCATATCATGCTGTGAAGGATAAGGCCATCCATCATGTTTTAGGTTTTCTTGGTGGGCAATCTTGGATAGTGATAGTCGTTTGCCGTGGTGGTGGTGGTGGTGGTGATGGTGATGCTGTTTCTACTGTTGTAATTTCATCAATGTCCGTGTTTGATCTTTCATCGGTGGTGGCTCCAACATCTGTGGTTGAGTCGCATTGTTTGCTTGCTGTTGTAGTAATAACAGTCTTCCCTGATAATCCAATAGCTTGTTTTTCCAAATCCATGAGGACATTCTTTTTGCCTTGTTGGGTCATCCATGTGTTACCATTGCCATCGACTGCAGTAGTGGCAATACTTTCGAGATCGGTTCGGCTCAAATCATTACGTTTCAAGGAAAATAAATCGGATGCACGTCGTTCGCCACGACATAGTTGCCAAAGGACACGTGTTCCCACCCACACTGGGATCGAAAAACCATGCACCACGACAGATGCCAATACAATAAAATAGACAACAGGCAAAAGTGTCGCTCGTGCATATGCAAATGGGCCATCGGGTGTAAAGATATCGGTTGCAGTTGCATAATAAAAGATCTAATAATAAATCATTGACATGAGTGATGCATTTGTTGGGCATGAATTTTGTAACAACATACAGCTCCCACACCAATGGGTCCAAACCAGCCTGTGAATAAAGCCTCTTGCCAGTCATAAATTGCAGGGACAAATTTGTACAAGAGCAAGGTGGATGGTACACGTCGTAAAAGAATAACAAGGATCGCCAACACAAAAAGTCGCCACAAGGATAGATCCACAAATGCTTGCCATGGCTATACATTATGGATGTTGTGAGTGAACGATCTGGGGGGAGAGGTGGATGATTGTGTGTGTCGATGGCTTACCATAGTTGCACCGATATAAGTAAAAATGATGACATTTAAAAGTGGATCAAGCACCTGATATAAAAGTTAGTAAATGATCAAAATGCCATTACAATGCACATACCTGTAGGAAATGGGAATTACGTGTATGTCGACTGAACCATTCATCCCATGAGAGTGCGACACCAGCTGTAAAGCACGCTAACAAGTCATCGCTCGTCACGAGGGACACGACACCGAGCAAAAATATCTATATGTAATATGACAATCAGTTACCAAGCTATTTCAGATGATCTTTTTGAATGCACTTACACCCATGGCAAAGCCTACTAACTCAAGCCACTCCTTATCAATCAGGTTCCTACAGATATATAAACACGCAGGTAAGCACATTAGGAATGTGCTATTGGAACAAACAGCCGACCGACATACCATTCATGACATTTTTTGAGCAAAAGGCGGGCACCTGTACCAAGCAAGGCGCCTATAGCAACTGAGAGCAATACACCACGCAGTACAGCTTGTATAACCCATTCTTTAACAACCTCACCACCCGATAATTTCATCAAGTAGACTGCTAGAAAGAGAAAAGGATAACCAAGACCATCGTTGGCAGCACTGAATCAAGACACCTTAGATTAGTAAATTGAAAGGCCAAGATGAAGATAATACACAATGATCGTACCTTTCAGCAGCAATGAGATAGCGAATGCCAGCACGTACATTGCGTTCAGCGTATGGGCCTTGTACAATGGCGTTCGATAAGACAGGATCCGTTGGCGTGAAGCAGGCGGCGATCATAAGTGCTGCTAGCTATTGGTAGATTAGTTTCTGCATATATCAAGGGGCAAAATGGCTAAAAGGAATTGCACTTACAAAATCCATTCCAGGCACCAAGGCTTCCACTAGAGCTGCACTTACTACCCACATAAGCGACATGCCTGCTAGTAGAATAAGGAGCATAGATAGCCATTCATCCCAGATATATCGATTCGGTAATGTAAGGCCCACAGCCATCACCTTATCAGTAGTCGTTAATATCCAATGATCCTATTCTTCTTGTCGAAAATGTTGTTACCTGCAAATCGATGATCACTCGGCTGATTCCCAAGGTAAAGCTTTCTTGTTCTTCTGCGGTTGCAAAAGAGATAAAGTTTGCACATGCTGGACCCAACAAGATACCAAAAGCAACCGCAATGGCTATACTCTCTTGTATTAATATTGAGGAACATGGGATGCATCGATTCCTTTTTTTTTTCACATACGTGCTTCTGAAAGACACAGCCTCTCTTTAAGGAAAGAAGAGCACAGACCAAATACCAAAATAAATCCACCGAGAAACGTGGCAATAATCGAGAGATCCATCATCAGAGAAAGAGGAAGAGGAGGAGATTATTATATGAAATAGTAGGTTGTATATACAAAGAAGGAGGGTGATTTGATAAGAAGTTATCCACAATGATGCAAGAAGATATGAATGTACAAGTGCTCACAATCAAAAGTGAGAAAAGTTCTTGCAATGGTATAAGAGGTGGTGGTGGTGAAAAAGGTTTCCAGTTACTTTAAGGTCGTCGTTATTTGATGATGTGACGGGATTCCGACAATCCGATCATCGTCCCTTTTGTACGAGTGCGCGAATTATGCCAGTGGGGCATGTCAATCCATAGTGCGTTGAACAAGCGGTGACATTACGCATCTGGCTAAAGAAAGTTTCTGCCCCCAACCCCCCTTATCCTTATGCATTGACCTTGTTGATTGCATTGAATGATCCTATGTGTATCATCTAATATCGAGTCATGCGTTGTTTTCTCTTTACGAGTGTGATCGTATCAGCAGATTGTACCAAAAACTTTTATTTACCGCAATAAGCACTCTAGAAGCAGATGGCTCAAATTTACCTGCAAAGGCAATTAGCCTTCAACACCATGAGCGGAGAAACTCCTATTTGGGGTTAAAATGATCATTTTCCCATGGTGGCGCGCGTGCGAGAGAGCGGCAGGTTCCAGGAAAATTGGTGCCTTTTTTGTTTTCATGGCAAGAACAAACATTTTTATTCAAGCTACTAACTACAAAGGATGATCATCTCCACACACACATATTAAGCTTAATCCGTTACACATACAGTGAAGCGTTCCTTTATTGTAATACGTATATATATCTATCTATACTACTCTTTCTCTACTACTACCTTATCCAATCCCATCCAGTACCCACCTCATTGTGTGTCATCCCGAAAATCTGAAAGAAGATAACAAAAGAACCTGAAACGAGATCATGTTTGTGCACAGATGCACCCTGAAATGTTTGTGTGTCCATCCACCAACATGTGATGTTGTTGATCCAAGCGCTGCTGCTGTGTGTGTTGACATTCTAGATTTCCCCCGTCATTGTTATAGAAGTAACACCTCCACCATGCGAGAAGCAAAACACGATAAACAATGCCGTTTTCCCAATGATCCATGATCAATCAAACAAATGCTGCGTATGTGTGTCGAATCAAACGTGGGACAGCAGTAGTAGCAAATAGCAGCAGTAGTCATAGCGACAGACAGACAGACAGAGAGACAGAGAGACAATGTTTCAAGCCAATAATTCTTTAATGTCCATCAGCGAAAATCTCCATCTCGACGATACATGGGTCTGTATGGGCCATTACGACCCCGTTCTAAACGTCGATGAGGTGGTCTATCCACAAGGCGTCTCTCATCGGGTCGGCGTAAATGTGGATATTGGCGTGATGGTGGTGGTGGTAATCGTGGCGGTGGTGATGGTGGCATAGGTGGATGATGATGGTGATGATGATGATGATGACTATTATATCCATTGGTACGTGGATGATCATATCCAGCTTGTTGACGAGGAGGTCGATCATAATAGCTGTCAGGTGGATAATCATGATGATACCCATTAAGATGATGCTGTCGTCTTGGTGGTGGTGGTGGCAAAGGCATATCACGTGGACGAGGTGGTGGTGGTAAGGGTGGTAATGGTGATCGTGCACGTTGTCGATTGTTGGGCCAATCTCTTCGCTCTGATGGCTTTGGATAAGGTTGTCGTTCTCTGCTAATACTACGACGTCGTGTGTCTCCTTGAATAACCCTGCGAGAACGATCCTGCCATGATGATGATGATGAAGATTCTGGAAAACGAGGAGGTGGAGTAGGTGAGCGATGTCGATAATTCAATGGTTCCCGATTGCTACCGCTACGTGGCACAATGGCTTGTTGTGGTGGTAATGGCTGATGATCTTTTGTCCGGTTGTATCCATGGTGATGATTATCTCTTGAGAATCTTCTTGGTGCTGAAGGTGGTGGTGGTGGTGCTGCTACTGGTGCTGATGATGCTGGTGGTGGTGATGTTGAACGCTGTCGGGAAGTTGTAGGACGTTGTTCTTGATCCCTTCCTCTACCTCTTCCTCCTCCTCCAACTCTGATATTGTTGCTACTACTCACTGGTGGTCTTGACCTAGGATGCTGCTCTGACATACGACGATCATTATTATCCATTCTGGGTCGTTTGTACTGCTGTGGTTGTTGTTGTTGTTGTCGTTCTCTTTCCATCCTTTCCTTTTCACGCACACGCCTTTCTTGCTGCTCCTTTAATTCGTCCAAACGCTGCTGATGCTTGAGTTCTTGTTCACGTAACAGATCCTGTTGCTTTGAATCATTTACTTGACGTTCCTTTTCCTGTCGATGATGATCTGATTCACCAAAGATGGCTTCCTCTTCTTCTTCATCAGCTTCAAGAGATATCACAATATCATCGGCTGAAGGTTCACTTGGTAAAGGTGCTACTGCTGCTGAAAGTGGTGGTGGTGGAGGCGGTGACGGAGAACGTGGCGACTTTGGAGGAGGAGCTGTTGACTCATGATGGCTGTCTGCCATGGTTCGATCGCTAGAAGGAGCCGGGAATGCAAGAGTTGTGCATTTCATCCGTCAGCAACGTGCGGCACAACAACGAGACAAAAAAAGATGGGCACCAGTAACTGATGCATCTTTAAACATGTTCAAACCTTGTTGGTGAAGAATGACGTGGTAACGATGGTGGTGGACGTCGGTTGTTGCTACGTTTGTATTCCACGTTCCGCTTATCGTAAGGTCGCTTAGGTTGACGGTCTCGTTTGTATCGGTCCATGAGGAAAGAAAAATGCTCTGAAAGAGTGGGAAAAGGAAAAAAGAGAGATGCCAGATGAAAACGATCCATTCGCTGAGCCCCAAAGGCACCACTTGGCTTTTTCCTCTGATTGGATGACGATACCCACTGCTGCTGCGCACCATGTCACCAAAAGATGCAATACAGTACATCAAGCCCCATTTTCTACTTTGTATATATCCAGCGACCCTCAGTGTAGTGTAGGAGAGAATTAGTTATGTGATATCCCTATTTTATTGATCTTTGATGTTCACTATAAACGAACACTTCTTTTTATCTCATTCACGGTTCAAATGACATGACTGTGGTTTAAAAGTGCATATATCATTCATTACCACTCCAACAAGTGCTATAAAATTCTTTCACTCGCTACCACGTGAAAAAGGCCAGTCATGAAGAAAAGCCGTTTTGCGCACACAACAACAACAACAACAACAACAACAACAACAACAGGGGCCCCTAATGACACCCAATAGGTCTTATAGTTATTTCGCTGTAGAGAGATTATATCATTTTCTTTTGGTTTGATAAAAAAAAAAGTATAGAGGAGTGAGGATGCTGTGTAATCCGCATTGAGTTGCCAAGTAAAACTTGGTCTCGCGTATTGCACTTCATAACAAAACACCAGGGGGGAAGATTTTCAATAACCCACCAATCCCATATCCTAAAGAGAATCCGAAGACGCTCTCATCGTTGGCATAAGGAAGAGCAGGCCATGGTTGTCTGGTACCCCTACCACACCCTTTCGAGTGCTGCCTACCAAAAGCATTGTCAGGCTATTCGCGGACTTTCCCACGGGCGATAAAGAAGAGTAGAGAATACTACAAAAGCAGCATCTCACCGTATGTTGACCCGTAAACGCAAGCAAGCAACCTCACTCCAAGAGAAAAGAAAAAAAATTTTGCGCGCCGTTGAATGCTGAGCTTTTATACCTTATTCAAAAGGCCGTCACCCGGTATAACCAATAACAGTCCTTGGTTTTTGTCAGCCAGCTGCAAACCATCGGGAAAACAATACCCACTTTTTTTTTCCAGATACAGCAAAAGCAAGGATTGGTTCCTGAACGTCCCAACATGCTTTCAAAAGCCTTGATGTAAGACAACACATTGCACCGTATCGTTGTGTCTTTTTATGACAAGGATTGATGATTGATGTGTATAAAACAACAAACATGCAGAATGTGAGTGTGTGTGTAACATTTTTCCTTTGACAGATTTATACGATTCATCTGCCGACGACGACACCCAAAGGTGTCCCATTTTCAGCTCACCCAATTTACGTCCGAGAGACCGGAAAACATGGCCGAACTACTGATTATCATCTAACACAATGAGAGCGGAGCGATCATTCATCTCCACACGCACACTCAAAAAGGATTCGGATATGGTAAAAAAAGAAAAACTCTACTTCTTTTCCACATATCATGCACTTGAACCCCACAAGCACACTTTCTTATTGGCTTACCAACGCTCCTTTCCAACAACCTACCAAAGAACCCTTGCCAAACAAGGCCGACATTGTCATTATTGGAGGTATAACTTTGTTGTCATGGTGGTGAACAACATTGCTTTTGTGGATTGCTCATCATCATCATATATCCATACCCCTACATATGTAGCTGGTCTTACTGGCATGTCGACTGCCTACTGGTTGCAACAGCTACGTCCTGAACTTAAGGTGGTTGTCGTGGAGGCCCGTGGTATTTCGAGTGGTGCCACTGGACGAAATGGTATGTCTGTTTATCAGGTCCGTCATGGTCGTGAGATCTCGATCTCTCGTTTGTTGCACTTGAATCCCACGACCCCGCCCCCCCCCCCACTCCCATGATTTCTCACGCTGAATGTATGTAGGTGGTATTATCACTCCTGGATTGAATGACGATTTCGATGCCATTGTCAATAGCTATGGTGTGGATGCTGCGAAAAACTTGGTTGAATTTGATTACCGTAATGTGGATGCATTGGCTGAATTTCTTAAACATCATTCGGACAATGACAAGGGCTTTTTTGATCCCGAGATCACGTGGACCAAGGGCACGATTATTGCATGGTCCACAGCACAAGAAGCTGAAGATAGTTATCCTGGTGCAGTAGCATTGGCTAACAAGATTGAAGATATCCGTGTGCTTTCCCCTGAGGAATTACAAAAGATCCCAGGATTGGAATCCTTCAAGCATGGTGGTATCCATATCAGAACAACAGCTATCGCATGGGCTGCCAAGATTGTGTTTTGTCTCGCACGTTATCTTCAAAACAAGATCCACATTGCCACCCATACCCGTGTTTTGTCGGTGGAGGGTAATAAGGTTATCACCAGCCGTGGTACCATCCAAGCCGGTCGTGTTGCCTACTGCACAAATGCATGGTCAGGTCGTCTGCTTGAAAAGTTATCGCCTTATATTGTGCCTGTACGCAACCAAGTAGTGAGTGCACGTGCTGTTGAAGGTCGTCCTCGTCTTGAACATGTGCTTAGTGCCAACCGAGGGTAAGTAGAACGATGACATGATTAGTGTAGGTTCTCACACACTTTTTTAGTTATCAATACATGTCATTCCGCCCCAATGGTGATATTATCATGGGTGGTATGCGCGATATTGTGCCCAGCAAACAAGAATACGAGGACGATGACTCAACCATGAATCTTACTGTGTCACAAGGACTGCGAAAGTTTATGCGTGAGATTGTCCATGTGCCTTCGGTTGATAAGGAATGGGTTGGTGTGATGGGTTTCTCACGAGATCGACTCCCTATTGTCGGTAATCTTAAACCTGTATTGGGTGACAAGGAAGGTAGCAACCAGTACATTGCTGCTGGTTTCACCGGTCATGGTAAGTGTAGAAAAAAAAGCATGGATGATCCACATGCTAACACTATGTGTATATATAGGTATGCCACGTACTTTCCTCTGCGGTCGTGCTCTCGCTCAAATGCTAGCTGATAAGCCATTGGATGATTGGTTCCCTTCAGAGTTTTTGGTCGAACACGAGTCTCGTAAGAGCTGGTGGAGTGATAAGAGCAAATTGTAGATATCTTTCCGTACGCTCTAGTATATAAAGACGGATATTGTGTATTCCAACTTTCTCTTCTTTTGTCGTTAAGGAATGCTTTTATTAACAGATCAACATATCTGATGATTGCGGCGTTTGTCAAGTAAATGTCATTGAATATGAGCAAGCTTTTGTCCACGTGATTTGGATTCATGCATTCAATCACAAGTGCCAAGGCTGATATAGCAGAGTGTCAAGGTATAAAGGCATGTATGTAATATATGTCATGAGGACCATCGCTTTTGTGAGCCTGATCATCGTCAATGCCCGGGAATAAGATGTGGGATGCGGGGTGGGAGGGGGAAGGCTGCATTAGGCTTCCAAATGTGGATAGAGAAATGCTTCGGACGAGACAATACGCAGCCCTTTTCATCCTTTTTCCTTTTCTTTCTCTCTCTCTCTTCTCTCTTTTGATTTTTCTTCACACGTGCGTGTTCCACCATGTTCTCCAAACCCAACCCATTCGATGAATCAGTCGGTAAGTTCGAGAGTGATGATATCATCAAGGCAATATTAACAAGACATTTATTTCGACTTGTTTTCATATTATCAGCTGCGGCCACAAACGAGAATCTGACATCTGAAAACTGGGAACTCATTCTCGGCATTTGCGACAGAGTATCACGAAGTTCACCGGATAGGTAGGCTACTGCTTGATTGGGAATCCCAAGGGATGGCAAGGCGAGGGGGAAAAAAGTTCTTGGCATTGATATACTTCCTCCCATCCTAGTGCTCGTGATTGTGTTTCTGCGGTCGCCAAACGATTCGGGAGCCGCAATGCCAATGTTCAGTTGTATGCTCTTGCTGTAAGTAACGTGGGCCAAGGATAGGTGTACGTGCCAAGCCCAAACTGACACTCCTTTTCCTCCCTTGGCAGTTGTCGGAAGCTCTCGTCAAGAACTGCGATATCAATGTTCATCGAGAAATCTCATCCCGTGCCTTTACCAATGCACTAAGCAAATTGATCCATGAAAAGGTAAGATATAGGTAGATATGAAGGGGATCATTAATACTGATATATGTGGATATAGACCACCCATGATAGCGTACGCAAACGAGCACTCGAATTTATTCAAATGTGTTCCCAAGAGTTCAGTGCTGATTCAAGTCTCGGTTTGATGAACGAAGTATATCATTCCTTGCGTGCAGAAGGCATCCAATTTCCCAACCCACAGAAACCGAAAAAAGAATATACCCAGGTAAGCTATTTGATTGATGGGCATCCATCCTCCTTCATCACTAACGCATGATATAATACCATAGACTGAAATGGATAAGCAAAAGGAAGAAGAAGAACTTCAACTCGCACTTGCTCTTTCTTTATCCGAATCTGAAAACCGATCCACCTACAGGGTAAGCGTGTTTACATGGAAAGAGAGAGAGAACACAGATCTCATGCCTTGTTATATTTTAGCCATCCGCAGCTACTGCAAAGGCATCATCAACAACACAAGGAGCCGAAGCAAATGCATCCAAGGTATGTATGGATTTGATATGGGGGGATGGTGTAGTTATTGACGAACCTGTCTTTTACTCTCTAGCCCAAACCTGCACAAGAATCAGCCCCCAAGGTCTCTCGAGTGCGTGCTCTTTATGATTTCACACCTACAGAACAAGGCGAATTGGGATTCCAAAAGGGTGATATTATTCGCGTGATTGAAAGCGTATATCGTGATTGGTGGAAGGGTGAATTGCGTGGCGAAATGGGTATTTTCCCTGTCAACTATGTGGTAAGTAACAAAGGGATAGGGATAGGGTGATGGCCAGTGTATGCTAAAGATAGGATGCTTAGGAAAAATTGTATGATCCCACACCAGCTGATTTAATGAAGGAGGCTCAAATAGAAGCTGAAGTGATGGCTGAAATCCAAAACGTTGATCGTTTATTGGACATGCTTGGTCGCATTGATCCACAACGGGATGCCTTTTCGGAGAATGAGGAATTACAGACTCTTTACAACAATACCCTATCCATCAGACCCAAGCTTGTGAGATTGATTGAAAAGTATAGCGTCAAGAAAGGTATGTAAGGTGATGGTTTATTATTGGTGATCTAATGGGCTTACATGATGATATTATAGATGAACTCGTGGCATTGAATGAGCGATTCCTGCATGCACGCACAATGTACGACCGTATGCTTGGCAGTTCGATCGCACAGTACACTTCGACAGCTGGAGGTAAAACAGAATGATATGATAAAATGGGGTTGGTCAACGTGCTAACGTGGGTGGGATTTTATAGCACAGCCCGATTATCGAATGTCACAACAATATGGTGGTGTGCCTGCCTATGATCCTCAGCAATTCCATCAACAACAGCCACCTCAGGCCACACCTCAAGTGATGCCTCAACAAGCTCCTCAGCAACCATATGGCATGTATCCACCCCAACAACAACAACAGCAATCTCCTCAAGTCCAACAACAACCTTATGGTGTTTATGACAATTATCAGCAGCAACAGCAGCAACAGCAACCACAGCAACAGCAACAACCTCCTGTTGCTCAACAACCATACCCACCAATGCAACAATCGCCACAACAATCCCAGCAACCAGGAGCTCAACAACAGCCCTACGGTGGTGCCTATGATCCATCCATGCAACAGCAACAGCAACCCTATCCCCCTCAACAGCAACAACCTTATCCTCCACAACAGCAACAAGCTCCTCCTGCTGCTGCTCCCCAACAACAACAACAACAACCTCCACAACAGCAAACACCCATCTCCTATGGTAGTGGTGGCAGCGTACCTACTCCTACTGAAACTTATCCAGGATACCAGCAACAATCTTATCCCCCACAAGGTTACCAACAACCTTCGCCAGCCATTCATCAACAACCCCCTGGTGCCCAGCAACCACCTGCTTACGGATACGGTGTCGTTTCGCCTTGATTCGACAGAGACAGAGGATAAAGATGGTAAATTATAAATAGTCAACTTTTTTTTTTGCATAGCGTGGAATAAAAGGGAACTTTTTTCTCCAATACCAAAAGAGTAGTGTGCTAGGTTGTCTTTATTGTACATGATTCTATTATAAGCCAATTTCATCGAATAAATCATCGACTTTATCTCGTTCATCATCATTGCTATAGACCATAATGGTGTCCTTTTCCTTGTCTGAAGGCTTGTTACTACTGTGCCTGGTGGCAGATATATCCACTGACATTTCGTCGCTGAGGCTGCTGCTGGTTCGGGTGGTAATAGGTATATCCAACGACATGCTGTTGGTGTTGTTGTAGCTCTTGCTATCACCCTGATTTTGAAATGGCGAACGAGTATCATTTTCATCATCCATCATGAGATCTAAACCATCCTGTGTGGCATCACTATCGTCGTCGTTGTCAACCATTTGGTCATTCCTCAAAGGTGACTTGTTGAACATGATGATGGGCGTGGAGGAATGAGAAGGAGGAGGTTCAAGAGATGATATTTGTGGTGGTGGTGATCGTTCTGGTACAGGCGTTTTATCCACTGCTGGCATTCCAAGGCCGAATTCTGCATCCATCAAATCTACCACTGATTTCTTGGGTCTGGTTTCTGTTGCTGCTACTACATCGCTGTCATTGTCTTCTTTTTCGCTCGTGTCACTGGTCGACATGGCAACATCCTGTTTATCCACTTTGGCTCTTCTCGATGGTGTTTTTCGCCTGGTTGTTGTTATGGTTGTTGTTGGCATATCCATGCTGGACGACGTATCAATACCAAACTCATCATCCATGACATCCACCGTTGTCTTCTTTTTCCTTCCTGTGGTCCTCGCTGTTGTTTTCGGTAGTTCCGCGATAGACGACGTATCAACACCAAACTCATCATCCATAGCATCCACTGTCGCTTTCTTTTTTCTTCTCGTGGTCCTCGCTGTTGTTTTTGGTATATCAGCGATAGATGATGCATCAACAGCAAATTCATCATCCATAGCATCCTCTGTCGTCTTCTTTTTTCTTCGTGTCGTCGTTGCTCTTTTGGGCGCTGTACTGGTGCTGGTGGATACACTGTCATCTTCATCCATTTTTTTCTTTTGTCGTGCTTTGGTAGTAGTCGTGGTTTTCTTTGGCTTCTTTTTGTCGTCATCCTCAGTATTCGCTTTTCGTCGTGCTTTTGTCTTTGGTTGTTCATCCAAGGCATCTGACCACGGGAGTGATCGTCGTCGTCGAGGTGGCCTTGAGGATGAAGAGGATGGCTGAGTCGTGATACTTGTCGATGATGCCGGTGCTGGTGCTGGTGTAGCTGCTATAACATCTGGCTGTTTCTCAGGTACAGTGGCGTCCTTGGATATTGTCGCCTTGTCCTTAGTAGTAGGTTTACTGGTATCAGTTGTTGTAGATGGTGGTGGTGGTGGTCTTCTGCTAGGCGCATAATCGAAATCATCGCCGTTGATCATGAACATCTTTAGTGTGGCGACACAGTGCTTGCATTTTCCTCCCTTGCCAACGGGACATGAACACAATCCACCCGATATAACTAAGTCTCTGTTAGCCAATGTATCCCTTTTCATCCTATAAACATGTACATACCAATATTGCCACCACTCGGTTTTTCCAACGTCATATGCACATTGTATGGTTCAGCTGCTGTTCCCTGTGCCTTGGCAAATAATGTGATCTTCTCTTCGTTGCCAGAAAACTCAGTTTGATCAAGAGAGTCAAGGATAGATCCACCACGCTTGTAGGCACCTTGGTTGTCGATGTAATTCACAATCATAGCATCTTTGAGCGCATATGAAAACGACTCCATCAAATCCATTGGATCACCATGATACGGTTCTTGGATCTCTTCGTGCTCTGGCTCTTTTGGTGATGATAATGGAGAAGTGGTGGTGTCCTCGTCGCCATTTTGGATCGTTTCTTTCATGATGGTATCATTCTCTATAGGATTCCCAGCAGGAATAGTTGCCTCCATGCATGATTTCCACTTTTCATAGGTTGACGCATTCTGGATAATCCAAATGTTAATCAGCCAGCACGATTGCAAATACTTTTCTTCTTTTACTTACCGATGCCGATACACTATGCGTCAATCTCTCTGTAAAATGCTCCGTCGTGGTAAGATCCCCCTTGTTCAAACGCTCCACTAATGGCTCCAGGGAGTCCGACTTTATCTCTGGAGGTAAATCCCTGGGTTCATGTTAGCACAAATTTGATTAAATGGCAACACCGTACAATACTTACAGCAAGGATGGGGATTTTAGAGACAACGTATCACCTTTGCCACGTGCTTTATCGACTTTCATCATAATGGAACTACCATCAACCATATTAGATAGCTGTAGATCAACGCACTGTTACTACTTACAAGTCATCTTTCCACCGAGAGCGGTTCTTGGATGTCGTCTCATTCAGATATACATTTTGGATACTTGATAAATAAGCCTGATCTTCCATCTTGCGAGCTTCTTGACGAGAGAAATGCAAACAAAGAGAGCGGGACAAATCCAGATGATGACGATGCTGCATGCTATTATATAACGTCAGATAACCTACTTGAGTGTATCATCACCATTGTCCACTTGCCATGTAATTTGATCAATGAGCTCTTCAGGATGCGCGCTCCAGTAATCGCGAAAATACATGTATATAGGACATGATGCATTCATCTCTTGTAATCGCTCATAGGTTGCTTTTCGAAGCCTTGTCAATAATCCCTCCTGTTTGCTAGTAGTCGACTTTGAATGAGATCACATGATCATCATGTAGTAGCAGGTCCAATGCACGTGATACCTTTTGCTTGGTTGATTCAAGACCGCTTGACCAAAGAGAAGCTTCTCATCGACAAAGAAAACCAGAGTACTACAAAGAACCATCAATATGCAACTCATCCAGGTTTTCCAACCGAAGAATAACTCACCCAGCTCTCGATAATGATGTCATTGCATCCGACCAACCTTGGATAGCCGCTTTTGCATCGGTTGTCAATACCATGCCATGTTCTACTGAGGGTGTTTGGTCGCACAAGGACAAGGTGATGTTCACAAAGAGCGCCTATGCTTTTTTATAAGTTTACCGAAGAAGAATAAAATGGAGGAATCAACGAACCTGCTTGGTAAAAGGGGTATCGCTTATGCAAAAGAGGCTGTTGGCATCATCTGTAATACGATGGATCGTACACGAGGAAGGTGTCTGTGATGCTGCTGGATCATAGGGAACAAGACATCGTCGCATCCACTGTTCGGCTGTTGTATTATGCTGATGATAGATAGACATACTCCATCCAAGCAAAAGGTTGATCTGAAGCTTCAAAGTAGGCAACTCGTAGCATGCCATACGCAGCTCTGCACGTATCTTGTTGAGGAATATCATGACTTGTTCTAGTCTCTTGTCGCCACAGGGATGCATGAAATGGACGGCGAGACTCTTGTTATTCTTGAATGAAGCGAGATCAGTGATACATGGTTAAGGATCGGTGGGAGAGAAGAATGACGTACAGAATCGTATACTGTCAAGATATCGCGAGCCAATGCGCGAATTGGCATTGGATGGTTGCCATCGTCTGGACAATAAAGGACGTGTGTCTCTTTGAGGTGTTGATAATAATGAATGGCTGCGATAGCTGGATGCCCTTGTAACCAAATGATATCATACATGGAAGAGATGCAGAGGTCGCTCAGTGCAGGAAATTCATGTTGATCTCAGACACACGAGACGCACACACATTTATAATTGGATACGACTTTATTGGGAACATTTGACATATCGGAGGGTGATCGTGGTGGTGGTGGTAGTGGGGGGGTGTACGAGGCGAGGGTCACTCCCCCACACTCTGGTTGTCGGAGGCACAAGTAGTGAATTCTGCTTTGTCAACGGATAAAGCTTGATCATATAATAAGAAACCCACATCCATTCCCACCCCATTCTCTCTTTCTTCTTTATTACTCATTCTAATTATCCAAATGGCTCCTCAACTCCCTCATCCTATTCGTTTGGCCCCTCAACCCGAGGCTCAACCCACAAAGGTTGGCGTCAAGTCTCCCGAGGATGTCGTCGTCGTCGCTGCTGTACGCACTGCCATGACTAAGGGTCGTAAGGGCGGTTTGAAGAACACACGTGCCGATGGTAAGACTTTTCTTTATTTCAACATAACACATGTTACTCATTGTATATGAATAGAGTTGTTGTCATTTGTCTTCAAGGGCATCATTGAACGCACTGGCATTGATCCCAAGCTTGTCCAAGACATTTGCGTTGGCAATGTGGACGGCAAGGGTGGTTTGGCTACTCCTTCACGTATGGCTGCTTTGGCTGCTGGTTTCCCCGATACCACCAGTGTCATGACTACCAACCGTCAATGCGCTTCTGGTTTACAAGCCTGTGTACAAATTGCTTCTTCTATCCAAGCAGGTCTTCTCGATATCGGTATTGGCGCTGGCGTCGAATCCATGAGCAATGACTACTTTGATCGTAACCGTAAAATGTCCAAGAAACTTCCTCAAGAGGTCCCTGTTGCTGCTGACTGTTTGGTCCCCATGGGGTAAGCAAGGATGACACAATGATGATTCATGCAGAAATTAACAAGTCAACCCCTTTAGTGTCACCTCTGAAAATGTGGCTTCTGATTATGGTCTTACTCGTCAAGAACAAGATGAATTTGCTGTGGCATCCCACAAGAAGGCTGCTGCTGCTCAAGCTGCTGGTTACTTTAAGGAGGAGATTATCCCTGTCAAGGCTACTGTGTATGACAAGGATGGTGAAAATCCAAAGGAAGTCTTGGTGGATCAAGATGATGGTATCCGCGCCAACTCTTCAGTCGAAAGCCTTGCCAAGCTCAAGCCCGTCTTTAAAAAGGATGGTTCTACTACCGCTGGTAGCGCTTCTCAAATTTCGGATGGTGCTGCTGCTGTGTTGCTCATGAAGCGTAAGACTGCTCTTGCTCTTGGTATGCCCATCCTTGGTAAATACGTCACTTCTGCTGTCGTTGGTGTAAGTAATGAGAAGGATCATGTGGGGATAAACATTAGGTTGACATGATGGATGCTTTTAGGTGCCTCCTCGTATCATGGGTGTTGGTCCTGCTTATGCTATCCCTGTCGCCATTGAGCGTGCTGGTATCACTCAAGATGATGTCGACATTTTCGAAATCAACGAGGCCTTCGCTTCTCAAGCTCTTTACACCGTCCGTGTCTTGGGTATTCCTTTTGAAAAGGTTAACCCCAAGGGTGGTGCTATTGCCATTGGTCATCCACTTGGGTAAGTGTCACGTGACATCACTCCTGGTGAAACACTGAGGCTGATAATTGGCATTTCTAGATGCACTGGTGCTCGTCAAGTATGTACACTCTTCCCTGAATTGAAGCGCACCAACAAGCGCATTGGTATCACTACCATGTGCATGGGAACTGGTAAGTTGGAAGTGAGCCATTATTATAATCACCCTACTAATGATAACTACTACTATGCTTAGGTATGGGTATGGCCTGTGTCTGGGAACGCGAGTAAATGCTTTATGTTCCTGTCAAGTAGCATAATTGTCTATTTAACAATGATTTTATATACCTTGTACAAAATCCATTAAAGTGACCACTAACAATGACAAAGATGGCATGTGAGATGGTGCTTGAGGATGAATGATCAATGTGGAAGGGATGCATATGACGACCCTACCCCGTCAATTGAAGTCATAACGACAATTCCGCGTTATTCACCTTTTTAATGACAAGAATGTCTCAACTAAGTAACAAAGCAAACATAAACTGACTACTATGCGCATCCGCATGACATGTTTTGTATTCAAGGACTTCTTGTAAAAATTGGAATGGCTTATTCAAATCAGAGCTTACCAGTATCGTCGTCTGTCCTATCTAACTCAGAAACATGTTTACATTCGGCCGCTATAACAAATAAACAAATCAATAAAGTGAAGGGGAAAACAACAGAATGATTATACAACTTAAAACCATTATCCCATAAACATTGAAAGTGTTTTTCACACTCATTTGGCGTTTTGGTGGTCAAACACTCCATAATTGAGGTAGCGCTGGCTGTGGCGAAGATGGTGGCAATGGCAAAGACGAGTGCAGAGAACTTCATTGAAACGATGGAAGTCTTTTGTCATGTAAGGGTGGATATCAACATGCCTTATTTATATACCCGCTGCCTCCTCCGGGTAACTTTTACTTTTGGAAAAGATTCCTGGCATTCTAACGTCTAAAGGGGTAATGTGTAGCTTCACATTTCGTATACGTTTACGCATAAACATGCCTCTACCACGATATGCGAAAACAAAGCGCCCCTAAAAGTGGGCTAACTCATGTCGACTTGAGAGATCTCGATATGCAAGAACACCTCCTGTTAGGAGACGCTGGCCAAACAACACGGGTGATTGCCGTTTTGTCGACGTACATGTATATGGGGAGTAGAAAATTGAAGCAGCAAGCTCACCAGTTAGTTTTGATCTGACGCACTATTCAAATGGCCATTAACAGAAGCCGAATTACATTTCATAAGGGCAGTGACAACAGGAGGAAAGGTAAACGCATTCTTTTATTTCATATTCTCTATACTAGTAGAGGATGTTGCACCATGCAAAGTCGATCAATTATGCATGCATAACGCCACCCTCTTACTACAGTGATGCGCCATGATACGCCCATCTCACGTTGCACTAAAGATGTTATCACGAATCATTTTATTCCAACGTACACCCCTTTCCTCCATCGTACCTCCTTTGCTTACACTCTTCAGTATCCAAGCTTTGATGCGTATCATGACCGGTCATTTCTGGAGTCCCTTGGATAAGAGCGTGCCCATAGTACTCTTATTTGTACTGACCTTTAGAATCCCATGCTCATTGTTATTATTGCCATTGTGATTTTTGGCTCTTGTAATGTGGTATAAAGACCAATTATATTGTTTGATTTGCTGGGTAGTCATACCTATATCGCATTACTTTCGATGTAGCAACCCCCTGTGGTGAAATCCGCGATCCCTTCTTGAAAAGTGTGGTTCTACTACTACCGCTAGTAGCCCTTCTCAAATCTCGGATGCTGTTTTACTCATGAAGCGTAAGACTGCTCTTGCTCTTGGTATGCCTATCCTTGGTAAATACGTCACTTTTGCAGTCGTTGGTGTAAGTACTAGTAGGATCATGTGAGGGTAAACATTAGGTTGACATGATGGACACTTTAGGTGCCTCCTCGTATCATCATGGGCGTTGGTCCTGCTTATGCTATCCCTGTCGCTATTGAACGTGCTGGTATCACTCAAGATAGATGTCGACATTTTCGAAATCAACAAGGCCTTCGCTTCTCAAGCTCTTTACACCGTCCGTGTCTTGGGTATTCCTTTTGAAAAGGTCAACCCCAAGGGTGGTGCTATTGCCATTGGTCATCCACTTTGGGTAAATGTCACGTGACGTCCTGCATTGTGACATTTTGCTGATATTTGGATTTCTAGATGCACTGGTGCTCGTCAAGTATGTACCCTCTTCCCTGAATTGAAGCGTACAAACAATCGTATTGGTATCACTATCATGTGCATGGGAATTGGTAAGTTGAGAATGGGCTATTACTATGATTGCCGTACTAATGGCAATTGCGTTTATTAGGTATGGGTATGGCCTGCGAGTAAACAATTCGTGTAACGTTTCGAGTAGCATGACTATCTATTTAAACAATGTTTCATACACCTTGTACATTAAAGTGACCACTAACAAAGACAAGGATAGCATGTGAGATGGTGCTTGAGGATGAGTGATCAAGGTGAAAGGGATGCATATGATGACTATTACCCCGTCAATATGAAGTTATAAGAACAATTCCGTGTTACATATTCACCTTTTTAATGACAAGATCTTACAAAAACAAACATAAACTAACTACTATGTGCACGCACATAACGCGTCTTGTATTCAAAGACTACTTGTAAAAAATGGAATCGCTTATTCCAGTAGGCTGTGGGTTCCTTTGGAGGGGGGTTACCGCCCCATTTTACATTTGGCCCCTACAACACATGAAGAGATCAATAAAGTGAATGAGAAAACTACAGAATGATTAGTATACAACTCACCCACGTCATCCCATGCACATAAAAGGACACTGCCACACTCCTCTTTTGTTTTGTGGACGCTACATTTGTCACCAGTACTGGAAGACGAAGGCTCGCCGCCGGCAGCGTTGGTCGTAGCAAGGACGGTGGCGATAGCAAAAACGAGTGCAGAGAACTTCATTGGAAATGATCTATGACGATGTTGTTGCATAAGAGAGAATATCAACATGGCTCGTTATATGCTCGATGCTTCTTCCGGGTAACCTTATCGTATTGGATAAGATCTCTACCATACGCCCACCAAAAGTAAGGAGTAACATAGTTAATATTGCGTACATTTACACACGGTAACCCTCTTCTACATGCCGATATGTAAGAAGAGGGTCTCTGGTCAGGAGCAGTTGGCGAAACTATATGGCAATCGCCGCTATCTTCCCACCCCGTATGTATGCATGCATGCATAAAAGAGCAACGGTTTGCTATTTTCAATCAACAACAATCAGTACTATTGGCGTCAACCGAATTCATGTCATAAAGATGACGAATAAACGCATCCTTTGATACTTCATATTCGCTACTGCGAGTGAATTAGGCACACTTTAAGGAAAAGAGAAGAAATCGATCGTAGGGATGCCACTTCTCTTTATTACCCTGCTAGGTATGATGACAAGAGAACTCCACAGCATATCAACCGACGGCGTTTTCGAATGGCGCAAAACCCATTTACATGATTTACGCCAAATTGACAACAGTGATATGCCGCTTGATCATTATGGAATGCCTCGCATTCCAATATGCAATCGGTGTTTCTGAGGTGAAAACAAATGATCATGAAGGCAGCGTTGTCACTTTTGATAATTGACATGCTAGGTCGTAATCACATCAATACGTCGTCCATGACGACCAGGATCTATATAAATTCATGGCAGCATTAACCAAGTGATAGAATCTATAATACACCAACTCATGAACCACTCACATCTTCACCACCAGTAAACATAATACAGCAGAGCATGATATATCCACCACGATCGCTTGAAATAATCCTCGTTGCTATGAGACCATAAACAACGCTATTTGGATCCAAGGACTACACAACAACAAGTCCAACGAGCGACAATCCATTCCCTATCTCATAGCAAGCATCCACCTTACCTTGTATGCCAGGAAATAAAAAACGTTCATTTTACCTCCATCACGGCATGGTACTATATGACAGCCCTCCTTGGACATTTTATCTCAAACGTGTGTCTGTGCGTCGATCACTTTCGGAGAATTCCAAAAATAGATGATACATAGTAATGTTGATGTTCAAAGCTTTGTCTATGAATCCAGCCATGTGAAAATACGATTTCTAAACGTGGATAAAAGCATATTGATGGGGAGGGAGGGAGTGCTTAAAGTAGACAACATCCACACAGCCTGCATGTTGTTAGTAAAAAGATGGAGGGAGATGAACAAGGAACCAAGACATTGTTCCAGACAGCGGGATCACGCATCCAATGTGGACCCCGCGTGGGTCCAGAACGAGAGGGTTCATTTCTGTAGAAGCTTTTAGTGTATGAGACTAAATATATAACACGCACGCAAGCTCTAACGTGATATAGCTTATCGTGCATTATCACCATCATCATCCACCCTCATCATCCCTCCCATATATGAGCTTTTCACGTAAAAATAGACAAGATGGGCAATATTTACTACTACAAAGTACATGTATAAATATGTTGTTATATTATGCAAGATTGGGTTTATGTTCAATGGTGGGTTCATCAGGCTTCATATTTTCTTGAAGTTCACGCTGTGTGCCCATGGCCATGCCTGGTGTAGGTGTGGGATAATAGTAACCCCCTTGTGAATTATAATAGTCAGCGCCCATATCATGTTCAGGATGATGGTAGTATTGGTTGCTGGTGTTGTTATAGTCCATAGCTGCCATATTGCCATAGCCAGCGGCGGCGGCAGTTGTGGTGGGTGAAGTAGGCGGGACAAATGGGCGCTGTTGATGTTGTTGGAAAGGTGATGATCCACCACCATAACCGCTATGGTTGCTGGTTTCGGCCATGTTGTTGAATGCAAAGTCATCAGGTTCGTGCTTGAGTCGTTGTTTACGCGAGTTGTCTCTGCTGCTACGTCGGATGAACCAAATCACCAGACCACCAATGATAGCAAGACCCACTAGTGGTATCCTTTAGTATCCTTTACAATGAACGATTTTTTCGAAAAGAAACTTACCGACACCACCAACAACCGAGCCAGCTACGACAGCTGTTGTATTGGTACCATTGTTGCCTTGTTGGTGTTGCTGCTGCTGTTGATCGCCTTGTTGCTGGTTGTTATTGTTATTTTGTTGTTGGTTGTTATCATTGTTGGATGATGAGGAGGATGAATCAGAGTTATCAGAGGAAGAGGAAGAGCTGTCAGTTGCCTTGCCATGGTTATGATTAGAGGATGAGGTGGGTTTATCTTCGGATGATGATTGTTGCTGGTTATTGTTATCGTTTGATTGGGTGGGTGTAGGTTGTTGACTATTGTTATTGTCATTGTTGTTGGAAGAGGTAGGTTGTGCACCTGAAGAGTTGGTGGGATCTTGAGACTGTTGCTGATCACTTTGTTGAGCATTATCTGATTGCTGTTGGTCAGGAGAAGATGCTGTAGCCGAAGGGGAGCTATCACTGCCACCGGCGCTACTGCTGCTGTCACCACCACCACCTAGTAGACCACCACCACTGTCACCGCCTATGCCTAGTAAATCGGCACGACCCACAGTGCTGCAAATATGTAAAAAGACAAGTACAAAGAATAAGAGCGATGTGGATGAAGGTAGTCGCATGCTTGATGTATATATGAAAAAGAAAGGGAAAGAGAGAGGGTTCCTTTGGTATAGTCTTGGTTATAAATGGGGATGGTGTGTGCCTATCAATCATTATTATTAGTATTTAGATCGGCGCTCCATCGCATGTTTCTTGGCTGTGTGATGGTGGATGGTGATAGCCCTGACACACCACTGCTGTCGATCCCATTGCCCCAATAAGCTATTCCCCATTTAGTCACAAGTAATTGATCCTTACGATTCCAAGGAATCCAATGCTTCATTTAATCATGGATCGGTCACCCGAATTCATATGTGTTCATTCTAAGTCTTTTTGTTTATTGCTGTTGTTGCATAATAGGCTTTTTCCCGGCTACTGCTAATCTTCCAGAGATGGCTCCACCAGCTGCTCCACCATAAAACACCACACCACACCTTGCAATCAACTCCATGGCTAGTTTCAGTGTCACTATCCGGATATCCGCATTGGCTGGTGCCTTTGCAAAGAACAATCGATGTCGCGTATCAGGTTGAAACGTCAACTTGCCGAGCACGCCCATGCTCACCAACGTCCCTGCAGTGGCCGCCCATCCTGAACGAGGTGGATAATATTCTCTCAGTAACTCGCTTGTCGAGCGATCTAGTTGATGGCCTCATGAGTCTAATCGTCGTTTCCTCTATATAATAAAGAGTCGATAGATACCTTTTAGGTTTTGAGGGGGAGGACCCTGACACAACTTTGCAGCCTCATAATCGACACCATTGAAGACCTTGGAGAATGTGAAATAGCCAATGGGGGCACCAATGAGAAATGCTGGAAGGAAAACGGCCATGAAGGAAGGTGGGGGTATAATACAAGCAAAAGAAATGACTTTACAAGCACACACACCCTGGCATTAATCCCGCTTTGTTGCATGATATCATTTTGCGATCACCGCGTCATAGTCATTTGGAGTATGGGAGAAAGAGAACCATATGGTGAAAGCCTATTTGTATCGCTGGAACATCCAAACTATGAGTGCATGTAGCGCTCACAGAAAGGACTATACACCGTGGCCTGGTACACCGTGGCCTGGGGAATCTCATTGCTCACTACTAGTAGAGTTTTATGGTGATGAGCCGGTTCTCTCAGTGTAATCTTAATATTTAGAGCGGAATGCGTATTTGAGCAAGTGTAAGCAACATTAGTTACATTAAAGATGCATTTGGCAACGTTGCTCCAAAAAAATAAAACAAAGCATGTCTACTGGGGTTATGGCTGCAAAATGTAAACAGCGCGTAGGTTATGCAAAGTAACCCGAATTGATAATCAATGGTTACTAGAGTGGAATACTATGTGTCAGAGTGTAAAACAAGTCATGGATAAGCTGGCCACCATTGACATCAATGTGGATGATAAACACAGCTTTCCTTTGATGATTCGAGGCATCAATGATAATGGAAAAGCAGACTCTTCGTGTAGAGACCATGACACAGTGCCCCTGCTACTACTGGCAGCTTTGCTGAAGCTCGATCGATCCATCGACTTGGCCAGCAGCAGGCATTGGATCATACCAAGTGGCCATTATGTTGTCAGGAAGAAGCATAGCATAGGTTTATTATCTTAACGAAACGTTGTTACTAGATCCATATAGCCAACAAGCTGGGCAAAAGAATCGAGCAGACTCGTTTTAGTAAGGTAGAAATTGTGGATCTAGACGGTGCCTTTCAGGTTGCTGGTGGAGAAAAACAGGATCGCACCGACGTCGAAAAAGGAAATGCAAGAGAGAGGTTTCGATCGGGTAATTCCCTGCTGTATTTGATGCGGATGCCATGTGCATTTTATTGTGTGTGTGTAACACTATACCCGTATATGAGAGAAATGTAAAGGTGATGATGTGTGTTCATTTGACAAGGAGTGGTAGTATATGCTATAGCATCCATGATGATGATGATGAGTGGGTCTGGACACGTGGATCAAGTGAATATGCCTGGTGGATGGTGCATGTTTCAGAGATTGGTGTTACACATTCGAGCATAAGCAAGAAACTCCCTTTTCCCTTTTACTCGTCGTCTTCAGGGGTAAAATGTGCCCTTTTTGTCTCTTGTTGTTTTAACTTGATCCCTTTTTTTCTCGTTTGTTGTTTCTTCTCATACGCAATCGAGTCATTGTGCAATATACAAAGAATAAGTGGAAGAAAAAGAGAAGCACAAGACCCATCATCTGCGGCCTAAACTCAGCATCTCACGGCACGCACGATATAATATACTTTAAGCAAGGTAACTGGTGGATAAAGAGATACAGTTGAAAGAGGACAAGCGGAGGCAGTATTGACAAGAAAGCGAATGTGAGCGTGTGTGTGTGTGCAGGCATCAAGTTTGGGGGTGGGGACGTAATAGCTCATACGCTTGTTTCTCTCTTTCTCTCTTTTAGACATATACACGTACACTTTCTTTCCTTTTCTCTCTCTCTCTCTCTCTCTCTCTCTCTCTCTCTCTCTCTCTCTCTCTCTCTCTCTCTCTCTCTCTCTCTCTCTCTTCTTTCTCTCTTTCTCTCTCATTTTCCTGCAATGACATCTGGAGGGAGCAATAATACTACCACCACTACTTCTCCTCATCCCACGGATGACAAGCCTGTTACTGCAGCAACTACAACCACAGCAGCACAACCACAGCAACCAACCACTGTTCCAGTACAACAGCAACCACCACCATCAGGGGCTATTCCTTTCAATGGAGTCATGACACCGACATCACCACCCTATCCACCTTATGTCACCTACATTGACCCTGAGCATGTGGATGAAGCGGGTGGGTATACTTATGTGTACCCCATGAGCCCACAGTTCTCTGTGCAGTATTATCAGGACTTGAATGGGTATCAGAGTTATCCAGGTTCGCCTGCATTACATCCACAGTCGCCGCCTGTCAACCCCACCAGTCCGCCATTCAGTCCTACTTTCCAGCCTGCTGGTGCTGCTCCTGGCACTTCCATCACCTTATCACCACCTACACATGCCTTTGTTCTACCATCCCATCATCATCACCAATTCCCTCCGTTGCACATTCCTTCTCCCGTATTGACAGGCACCAACCATCCCCATCATCATCCACCCGGTTCGCCACCTCAATACATCCAACCTTTACCTACATTATCCGCAGATCAGCGTCAAAAACAAGGTCAAGATCATTTCCATACGCATAATGTTTATGTACGTGGTTTGGCGGCTACTACAACAGATGATTCATTCTTGGAACTTTGCAGTGTGTAAGTGTATACAATATGTATCTATCATTGCTGTATTAACGTTGAATGCTTATTAGATATGGCAAGATTACATCAAGCAAAGCTATCATCGATCAAAAAACGGGTGAATGCAAAGGATACGGTTTTGCTATGTATGAATCTGAAAAAGAGTGTCAGCATGCCATTGATGGATTGAACAAAGCTGGATTGCAGGCATCATTTGCCAGAGTGGGTCAGGTACGTACAGGCAACTTTATACAAAGGATGGGGAACCTTATGCAACATGTTGTTGTAGGAATCGTTTAGCTCTCGATTGAGAAGTCTCCAAGATGAAACATCAACCAACATTTATATTTCAAATCTACCTTTGGATATGACTGAACAGGTAAAAATAGGGAAAGAAGGGATTATGGAGCATTGTTTTGCTAAGGGATCGATGAATAGAAATTAGAAGACTTGTTCCAACCTCACAAGACCATTTCCAATCGTATCTTGAGAGATCCACAATCAGGAATAAGCCGTGGTGTGGGATTTGCCAGGTATGTGTTAATGTCAAAGGATGAGGATGGGTTCTTATGATGATGATTCATAGATTGGCGGATCGTCATTCAGCATTGACTATTATTGAAAAGTTCAACGGCCATGCCATTGATGGATCTTCAGCACCTTTGCAAGTGAGATTTGCAGATTCACCTGCCCAAAAGAGACTCAAGAGCCAGACAGCACGCAAACGAATACTCCGACCACGAGAATTCCAACCCATGGCTAGTTTCCCTGTACGATCCATGATGCCAGTGACACCAGAGACCATGCTTGGTATTGCACCTGCCAGTGCTGCTGCGGGTGTAGCTACAACAGCTGCTCCACAACCTGCTTACACATATTATCCTCATGATCCGCATCATCCTCAGTAAGTAGTAATCTATGTGGTGACCTTGGAGGAGAGAGAAACAACCTATTCATGGAAACCCTTTTTTTTTTATAGATACATTCATTATCCTGCAACGTTAATGACGACACCTATGCCCATGCATGCAGCTACGGCTACCGCAGCTTCGCCACATACAGCGCCACAACAACAACCACAACCACAGCCGCAAGATACTACTGCTTTGGCATCTCCACCACCCACCACGGATGATAAGGAACTCAAGGAATTGACTGCAGCTGTAGAACAGAAATTGGATCTGACTAAACAATAGTACCTCAACAACAAACAACAAACACCTCCCGCAAGCTCTCTTTCTCTCTTTCTCTCTCTTTTTACTGCTCAACTCCCCTCACTACCCATTCACCACTGTTTCACGCACATACGCAATGCATTCACCACCCAAAAAGAACCAATTTTTGTAATACAATTCGCACTCTGCAAAAACACACAAATACGATTTGCCCCCTCGGGTATCAGGATTAAGGGAGAAAATGACATTATGGATTACATTAGCAACAAACATAATCAAAAAGGAGGGAGATGATCAGTCGACATCTTGACATGTGTATATACTATCTTTTTGCACACTTGAGAGTAGTAGAGTAGCACAGTAAAAGGATGATCCTTGCCGTGTCTTCCGTTGATTGACTTGTTGTGCAACCTTCTCGGTCAAATCCTTCCGTTGTCCCGAGCACGGCAAGATCAGCAATGTACATAGTGAGCCTTAATAAAGAGACTATAGAGATCCATATTATCCATTCATTCATTGGCAGCAAACAATGCATGGTCTTGGACGTGTGTTAAATAAGCATCTAGCAAGGAACCCCGCTCACGATGTACATCGGATCGACAATCCGGTCATCATGATGTTGTACTCTTTTTTTTTTTTTTTTTTTTTTTTTTTTCCCCCCCAAAAAATCAACTCCATTCATTTAAAAACCGCATGG
>JNEU01000889.1:0-35427 GCA_000697475.1 Lichtheimia corymbifera B2541
ATCTTTTCTTTCTTTTTTTTTTTTTTTTTTTTTTTTTTTTTTTTTTTTTTTTTTTTTTTTTTTTTTTTTTTTTTTTTTCTTCCCCCGCAAAACACATGGCATCTAAATGAGAGAGAGAGAAGGGTGGCACAAGGTAAGTATCATGGTTACCTCTTGTGTGCAAAAAAAAATGCCTTGTTTCATATGGCTTTTTCTGGAAAGGAGGACAAGAAGTGATCGTTGTTGCGTTGATGGTGATCAGTAAACCAAATGAGACAAGCTCGGTTCATCACCCGGATCTCATCCCGTCATGGATAAAACTACACCCCCTTTATCCTTCCCCCACCACTATCACCTTGCATAAGAAACAAACAAAATAAGAGGTGGTGGTGGTTTGAATGATAACCATCATCTTATACTGCTTACTTTTACTACTACTATTGTTGCTGCTCCTGCAAGCATGCAACCGCTGTTGCATCGTGCATACCACACAACACACCCACACACGCGTACATGCGCGCGGTTAGCTATAATTAGCTGCTTGCATCAGCAAGAGTAGTGTGGGTGATCATGTATGATTTGAACCGATCACTTGTCCCAATCTACAAAACCGCCTGATGCTGTTTAAGTGGAGTCAAATGGGAGGAGGAGTAAAGCCCAGCTGACTGTTTGACACAAACAACGCCAAGCAAACTTGGATTGCATGCATACATACACACACACCATTGATCTCTCTCTCTCTCTCTCTCATGTCAACGCATCAGCTTGTACCACCTATTCATACACCTATAAAAGCAAGTCGTGCCCCCACATGTTCTTTTTCTCCCCTTTTTTTTCTTCTTTCCCAAAACTCTCTTCTTGCCTTTTTGCAACCACGAACTTTCCACTCCCTTTTTTCTCCTCCACAACGATACATTCGATTACGTATATATGGTTTTGGATCAACTTGTACAATCTTCACGTCGTGCATTTGTACGATTGGGAAGGAAGAAACGGCATTCATCCATGACAACAACCACGACGACAACCACGACAAATCTTCATGATACCTTGTTACTTGCAGAAGATCATCTACTTGGCCGACATGGACGATCGAATGATGCACGTATCACCGTCTCAATTTTACAAAAAGTGATTGCGACCCACCACCACGACGATGACGATGATGAAGATGATGATGAGGCGATGGCACGTGCACAGGGCCTACTTGGCTTTTGTCATGAATTTGGATTGGGGACGGAAGAAGATTTTGTGGCCGCCGAAGTATATTATGCAGCAGGGGCGTCTTTGGGAGATGCTCTGGCCATGTTACGACTTGCCTTTTTACGTAAATACGGACGACCTGGTATAAAGATGGATCGATGTGAAGCCGAATACTGGGAACAATTATTACAAGAGGAATATGCTCATCAAGCCACGCGTGTGATGGAATGGCTGACTTGTTGTTGCGCATCGTCCATGACCCTTTTAGCAGGGGCAAGTCAATACTGTCTTGGTGTGTGTTACCATGATGGTTTAGTGGTGCCGCAAGATGTCGGTGCGGCGTTCGGGTGGTACAAGGCGAGTGCCGAGAGCGGCCATGCTAGAGGACAAGGCATTTTGGGCTACTGCTACGGTGAAGGGGTCGGTGTCTCGGAACGGGATGCTACGCAAGCACTGGTTTGGTATCGCCGTGCAGCAGCACAAAACGAAACTGTGGCCATGTACAATATCGGCTATTGCTATGAAGATGGCCTGGGTGTACAAAAGGACATGACCATGGCAGTCCATTGGTATCGTCGTGCAGCTGAACTCGGCAATGCATTTGCACAAAATGCTCTGGGCTATTGCTACGAAGATGGTTTGGGCATTGTACGTGATCCAGCCTTAGCCGCCATGTGGTATGCAAGATCCGCTGCTCAAGGCTATCCATGGGCTCAATGCAACTTGGGTTACTGCTATCAAAATGGCATTGGCGTAGAAAAGGATCCTGTCATTGGCACTGAATGGTATCGTCAAGCAGCTCGTCAAGGCCATGCACGTGCTCAACATAACCTTGGCTTTTGTTATCAAAATGGTATCGGTGTCGATCGTCCTAACCCACAACAAGCTGTCGAGTGGTACCTTAAATCAGCTGCACAAGGCAACATGTTTGCATTCCATTCCCTTGGTTACTGTTATCAGAATGGCATTGGTGTCGATCAACCTAGTTCCAAAGATGCTGTTTATTGGTATACACTCAGCGCACGTAAAAATCATGCACCGGCTCAACTCTCACTTGGCTTTTGCTATCGTAACGGTGTTGGTGTTGACAAGAATGAACGTGAAGCTGTCAAATGGTTCCGTCTGGCTGCTGAACAAGGCAATGCACTTGCACAAAACTCGCTTGGCTTTTGTTATGAAGAAGGTATCGGTCTTGATAAACCTGATCCCCACTCAGCTGTGTATTGGTACACGCAGTCAGCTCGTCAAGGCAATCCTTGGGCCCAATGCAATCTGGGTTTTTGTTATGCGCACGGACTCGGTGTCGATAAAGTGGATCCTGCACGTGCCGTTCATTGGTATCGTAAGGCTGCCGTCCAAAATCACGCACGCGCTCTCGACAAACTTGGCTACCATTTACAAAACGGCTTGGGGGTTCGTCAAAATTTACCATTAGCTGCAAAGTACTTTGAACGTGCTGCACAACTGGGTCATGTCGCTGCTCAATTCCATCTCGGTGTTTGCTATGAACGTGGCGTTGGTGTCCCAATGAATCTTCAACACGCATTATATTGGTTTGAAAGAGCTGCTTTGGTATGTTGCTGATATGTATATATAATAGATCAATCACTAACGCATGTCTTTTTATGTAGACGGGTTGCCGTAGCTCTCATGAACGCTTACGTCGCTTGTTGCTTCGATACTGCCTAGAAAATGCATCCGTGATTGAAGCAAGTGACCCAACTCTTTTTGCCAAAGGATGCCACCCTGTTGGTTGGATTGCGGGTTATAGTGCCAAGGCTGCATAATCTTGTTTTTGTTTTTGTTTATATACACACACACGCCATCACCTCCATCTCACTTTTTCAAATGCATTACTCTCTATAGAAATCTTGTAATTCACCCACTCTTTGTACAGTTTTACTTTTAATGATACTTCTTCCCCCTTTGTATACTGCACCCACGCCCATTTTGCATTTTCTTTGTCTTTTTGATCCAATAAAAAAGTTGTTAGTGTATCGAAAAAGGTATTCGTGAGAGTGGCATCATCGGAAGAAGCGATCCGTGCCTTGTGAGACAAATCATGCAACCCCTGAAACTCTATGTCACGGTGTTCTTTATCAGCTGAACATGATAAAGAACACCCGTATCTTTTATGTGGGGTGCCCATGGGTCTCTTTATTTTCAAGTGACCTTGTCCACGATATGCCTCTTTGCTTTGACCTTTCCACTCCCACCCAAACCGCACCGACTGCCTTTTTACAATTGTCCTCCCATTCAACAACGTTGGCAGATGGCACAAGATTAAGCAGCTTCAACCGAACACAATGAGCCCCTGGTGTTGTTTGAATCGAGTGGATTCCGACACGACAACGTTCCAATGGGACCCCATTACAGCACCCGCATTCTCTTTTGAACAGCACAACCACGATGCAAAGAACCTATTCCGTCAGCAATAGTAACGTCTACTATACAACGTGAGGCTATGCATAGCAGCTGTCAAATTGACCAACAGCCTTGCACACAAATGATTCTCTTTACCAACATCTTTATTTGTGCGGTTCTATCATTGCTATGGAACGGCCGTGTGTTATGCAGCCATGATCCAAGCTATACCATTTGTGGATAGTCGCTGATGCAAGTTTGAACAAGCACATCGGTACAGATTACATCTTTTACTTTTTCTTCCACTTTTTCTTCGATATCCAATGTCTGATACTCTTTCACTCTTTTCTTTGGCAGGCAAATATGCAGCCATCTCAGGATGTACGCGAGGTATTGGTGTTTCCATGGCCATGGGATTAGCTGAAGCTGGTGCAGGTAAAATAAAAAGACGCGCACGCGTGTGATGATATTATAGACCAACTCGTTTTCTTTTAGATGTTTGCTTGTTACAACGCAATGTGGAAGACGTTCATGTTCGTGATGCCATTCGAGCTCTTGGTCGTCGTGCTGAAATTGTACACTTGGATGCATCCGATCAGGCGTCCGTTCGAACCGTGGTGGATCGCATTCTTCAAGTATTTCCCACGCTTGATATCCTCGTCAACAATGCAGGCATGGCCATTCGACACAAGTAAGAATTGGGTGGATGTAAGAGAGAAAAAGGCAATCCTGACTCATGTCATTTACATAAGGGCGGTTGATTTTCCAGAAGAGGATTTTGACAAAGTTATCCAAGTCAATCTCAAGGCAGTATGGACCATGAGTCAAGCAGCTGCACGTCACATGATTCCAAAAGGACAAGGCAAGATTATTAGTACTGCAAGCGTGTTGAGTTATCAGGCAAGTCATGATCATGGGAGAGTGAGAGAGAGAAAAGAAAGACATGCTGATGGCTTTCTTATTATAGGGAGGTCTCTTTGTTCCATCGTATTCGGCATCAAAAGGCGCAGTTGCGACACTTACCAAGGCCATGGCCAATGAATGGGCCAAGCATGGTATCAATGTAAATGCCATTGCTCCCGGATACATTGCAACGGACATGAACGCGGCCCTAAGAGAAGATCCAGAAAGAAACAGACAACTCTCAGAACGCATTCCAGCAGGAAGATATGGAACACCGGATGATTTCAAAGGACCTGTCGTGTATCTTGCTAGTCGTGCAAGTGATTATGTACACGGCGAAATGACACTTGTGGACGGTGGATGGATGGGTAATAAGGATATATCTATGATGCTATGAACCTGATCTGACATATGCTGTTATAAGGCCGATAATCGAGTTATTTACCTCTAGCCAGATAGATGCGGGTTGGCATTAGTATTTGTGGAAATGCTTATTTGGTATCATTAAAATCGTGTTATATGACTGTGTCGTCTTCAGACTTCTTCATTTTCAATGTTAAAGATATGTACCCTTGTTCGTTTATGGCTGAGCAAACACCTAAACGATGGATACCTTAGATATGGTTACTAGCTCTTTTGGAGCAACAGGATGTCTCACCATTCAGATCTGTCAAATGTAGCCTTTACCCATCCACTCTTTTTGACAGCCGTTATAATACAGAAACAATAAATATTTATATATAAAAACAACGGGAAGATGCAAAACTATTCATATGATATCTATATTTTTCTATAAAATACTGCCACTGTTCCTTCGCGGGTACCAGAAAGAGGGTTCGAAAGCGTACCGCATTAGTTTTGAAAACACTCGAGGTGCTGTACTCATACCGAATGGGAGTGCTGCATATCCAAGATCGACGAAGGATTGTGGGAAAGTATAATGACTTGAAGAAAATGAGCCATTGTCATCAAAGATGATGCATTCAGCATAAGCGCCAAGTTATCCTAGGCAGCAAACGACCTCGTGATTTCTTCTTGTTCCTGCACGAGCGACTTCAGAATTGTAGAAGCGCGTTTTGAACTTGCTATACACCTGCATTGATACACAACCAAACGCATTCAGACGCACACCATTTGTGGAAAATGGAGGCTATAAAAATGCAAACAAAGGATGAGATAAAGAAATTAAAGGGAATACATGATAAATATATACCTATGTTGAAAGTTCACCACGCGATATGCGTGGCATAATGCCACGAGCAACAACCCGGTTTTATTCGAGCGCCAATTGTCGCCAGCATATCCTCCACGTATTGCAGGTCACGCTGCAAGCCAACAATCTGGTGGTGCGACCCCTGAGGTTTCGTAGTTATGGTGTGGATCACTTTTTCTCTTGAAAAGTTGTCGCCGGCTATATTGCACCGACTGAGAAACGTGGATGCAGATAAAATGACACCACGTTGTACGAGGACATGCTAGTGCTCGTTCTTGATCAAGTCCACGCACACCACTATGTACGTCTGCTGATCAGCTATTGCCATACTGGTTGTAATGCCAAGCAAAAAAAAAATGCATACCGGGGTCAACGCCAATAATGCGTGCACCAGTCAAGCGTTGTGCATCCAGTCCATTGGGTTCCTTCTTCAGGACATATACACCTGTTTGGACGTCTGTGAGATCCGCATGTCGAGGGAGCATACGGACTTGGCGCATAGAGTCTGATAAAAACGCTATATTCCACTTAGTACAGCATATTGTACATGACCAATCCAAGACTCACGTGGCTCTCGTTCTGGGCTTGGCCTTTCAAAATACACACATGTTGACGCCTGATCACGAAGGACGCAGCACTTGTCGGAAAGGTGCTAGGTGTTCGTAGGTGAATATTGTAGTTGAAATCACCCAACAGGATGCTGCGTTGTGTTGTCAGTCCGCAAGATGAAGCCCAACAAACAGCTAATGCTTCTTGATGTACAGCTGCATATCTTGTCTCTGGTCCTCGTAGGATTCTTGAATCATATGGTATCACCGTCGCCTTATCATACTCTCCATGTGGATGTTGAGATAAGCTTGCTTAGTCACACCCTTGAAAGTGATCCATTTGTAGGCAAAACGTCCAAGCGCCCTGTCAGAGAGAGCATCCGATCCTCGCTTCAAAGCTTCGTAATAGGCAACAAGGTCGCATTTGCATGTGCAGAAGCAGCACCGAGGATAAGGTAGATACCCTTTCCCTTGCCAGGCGATGGAAGAAGCAGATGCGAAACTGCCGACGGCTATCGATTTTTGTGAGGAAATCGCACCCGCCCAACGATAGCAGACTAGGCTCACAACGTGATGACGAAAACGCTTCAACGATATCAGATGGTGTTGGAATTGAATTCACCTTGCCACCTTGTGTCGCACATTATGTAAAGAGATGCAATCTTGTTTGACCACATTCCAAATACCCTTCCTGCTTCCTTCAAGAAAACCTTGGCATGTCAAGGAGGCCATGGCCCAAGTTGGAGGAACTTCTTGATGATGGTCATGTGACATCTCGACGGTTGAGTACCAGAGCGAGCTCTTGAAGCCCCATACCAATCGATCAAAGAATTCGGATCATGTCTTGAAAATCGGTAAAGAAAACTTGATGAGGACCATTTTGGACATCAAAAGGCATGACTCGATAAGACCAATTCCCAAAAGGCGTGGCAATGGTCAACTTGGGTATGGAATCTTCAGCAACGGCAATTTGATTGAATCCTTTCAACATATCGAGAGCGGAGAAAATCTTGGCATGAGCAAAAGAGTCAAGAAGATCGACAATATTAGGCAACGGCCAAGGGTCACGCACGGTAACCTTATTAGGGGCACATCTGTAATTTATCCAAGGGTTGTCAGCCTGTTTCAAAGGAAGCTTTGATCTCGTTCTTTACATACTTGGATCAAGGTCATCGGGATATTCATTTGGTTGGCAAAGCCGACATGGCTGAAAACACCAATTGAAGGTCTGGATAAGGTGCAAAAACTGCGGCTCTGCAGCTTGCTATAAATTGCATTAGAGCACAGTCCAAAAAACTACATGACATGTTCATTTTCGCTTACCTCGATATGGGTAGGTGGCAATGTGCACAAGATGAACACCTTCTCCCAGTATGCTTGGCTTAATATTGGAGGACATGTTGCGTCATTTCCATCTTCCTCGACCCATCGTAAAATATCTATGTTCACCAAGTCGAATGCGTCCCGCCTGACAACTGTGTAATCCCATGAAAGCGTTCTTAGAGGTCCCTACATGATATTTACGTCAGGTTCCTAGCCTTATTAAGAACGCATTCAATGTATACTTACGAGTAAGCCTTGATATCGTTCATTGAGGGCTGTTTCCAGTTTACAGTTCCTAGTGACGGTCCGGGCGTTATTGCAATTGGCATGAAATGTCTCAATTCGATCTCTGTTTTGATCGATAGCAGCAGATCTTGGAACATTGTGACCAAACGCTTGCCACCATCCTTCTTCTTGACGTATCGACAAGGGAAACTCCATCCACCATGTCTAGTGTTTTGCGGGTCATGTGTTGCTGGTATAAGGACACCGTTGTCTGCTATGCTAGCGAAAATTGACTCAACACGGTGAAAATCATCTGCTGTGGATCTCCATGGCAACAGCTCCTGTCGATTCCGGAATCACCAAAAAGTTGAGAGCGCTCTCAAAGCACCCCTTGATATATAACATAGACCACGCGCCAAAGCCAATAAGAGGAGTTGCGTCTTCTATGCATGACAGTTCGCAAATTCGATGAGATTTTGCAAGAGGCTCGCCCTTGTCATCACGCATATTTACCTTGCATTCCATTCGCAACGCTGAAGCATACTGAAGCCGACATGTGGATAACCATTTTCATGGGTTCCAAGGATCCTTTCTTCTTGTCAACTATATTATCCATGTATGTTTTAAGTTATCATCATAACCCTCATTATCTATTCACAACGCACTTACATCCTTATAGCTTCACCGACACGTTCTCAGACTCGAATAGGCTTTGCTACAGAGCCAAGTTGGAATCTAGCATAGTAGATTAGCTGTTCCTGAATTGACAACAACGCGAATGACAACGGGATGCTTACAAGCCATTTGGGAATGAGGGAGTGCTTCATAATGTCAGACAGAATGGCAGAGTATAAGCATTGGAATAAAGGCAATCGCGCAAGTGTAGGTGTAAAGAAGGCAGAAGCTTAAAAGAAGACAAAGAAAAAGAGAAAGGGGGAACTACAGGTACGCGCACAAACATTGAGATTTCATAGTTGCATGGCAACCTGGCGGGATACCCCTTTTAGAAAAGAACGCAGTAACACACACACACATCATGATCATGTCAAGACAACGACCTTATTTATTTCCATAGTAATTCTTGATGTTTCTACGTTTGTTCTTGATAAACTCCTTAACACCATGCAGTGAGTCATATCCTGTGGGACCATTGATAGCTTGCATAAATCCGACATCATCATTTCGCTGCCGCTTGTTAAAATCTCGCACCGTGTGGCCATCCATGTCCACTTTTTTCATGAGACCCAGTAAATCCGCCAAGGGTGCTAAATCGGTAAAGTCAAAGGGGCTGACATGGCTTACACGTGGGCATGTTTTATCCCACGCCACATCTTCTTTCAACATGGCCACCGTGTCGTCAATACGCTTTTCTGTTGCTGCACCGAACAAGAGCTTGTCATTGAATTCTCGAATCAATTCATCGAGTCGATTTGCATATTCAGGTATGTCCACAAACTTCATCAAGGGCCGCTTCATGGTCAAACCACCTGCAAATTGATGCCAATCCCCTGTCTCCAAATGTGACATGGCAGCCGTGTAACTGGATCCAAGGATCAAATCGATATCCCATAGCATAAACATGTACTTTGAACTGCCTGGTGCCGTTTGATATACGTAGTAATTGTCTGCTGCTACAAGATAGCCATCACCAAAGCCGAGCGTAATCTCAAGTGCAATCCTACATATTCATCATGCCATGGTCAATCATCATCTTGCCCTGCCACCTCATACAACACATACCCTCTAAGGACACTCTCCATATCAAAATGTGTCTCCCATGCATCCTTGTTGGCTGGTGGGTTGTCCAGGAATTTGGTCAACTCGATTAAACCTGTATAATCGGGTTCGCCTGTTGATGGATCTTCTGCGATCTTATACTGCCCCATATTATAAGAGGATGGATTGTCTCCATAGTAGCTGAGGTCTGAAATGCGATCAAAAATCTGGTTTTTGGCATTACCAAATTTGCCCTGATATAGTACACCTTGCTGGTAGTCCTTGTTGCCATCTGCAAATTCGTTACGTAGCCATGGATTCTTGTACTTTTCAATAAATCCAAATAAGCCCAATGGCTGATCATTGATATATACTCTGTGATTGTATAAGAATCGTTATTGTATATACATGAGGTGCCAACTTTTACCTGACAAAGCTAGAATCCGTAGCGGGAATACCTGCTGCATGAATCATTTTGAATCCAAGATCTTCTCGGATATAAGATGGATCCGTTCCCAAGGCACGCAACTTTAGACGGCGATACCCAGATAAATCGGATTTCTTGGGAAGCTTGATATTATAAGCAAGCTTGGCGTTTTTGCGCGAATAGTGGCCTGAAAGTTCAAATTCAACATTGGAGAAGGTCTTGATATCATGGAGCCTTTGGATAAATGCATCATCAACAACCTTCTCCTTTTTGCAACCTGCTGGTTCTCCTCTTGCATCCTCCTTTTTACCTGATGAATGTCATGTTTGTCATGACCTGGATGTCATCTTGGTTATGCTCATGCATGTTTTGGATTTGTTGAGGATCACCCACAATATGGATGGTGGGTATTTCACCATCATTATGAAGGTCGCTCTTGATTCGATGAATACTGGGTAAAGGCTCGAGCACGTTCGGTAGCTGTGTAATGTCCCATTTGTTCCACGATCGATTATAATGCTCATTGGGAGTACTTTCGCCATCAAAGGGTTGGCGTTCAAAGGGTTCTTTTTCCACCACACTGCCATCTGCTTTGATTTTTGCGTAGTAATAGTGATGCTGAGCTGCTGGTGCTGAGCCGGCAAATAAAAGAGAGGATGTAGTCGTCAGTTCAAGAGGGTATGGGTGGTCATCCACAATGACGGCCATCTTGGTGGCAGCAGCAGCATCATCCTTTGGCAGTAATGAGATAACACTATACTTGATTTGCTCCTGTGCCAAAATGACAAAAGCAAAGAATTGAAGGACTATGACTACTACGCATGATGATGGATGATGTGGTGAACACAAATCAGTATTTTTTCAATGACAAAGTAATACGCTTACCACAAGAAACAAGCATCTCAATGGAGTAAAAGAAGTAAAAGGTAAAAAGAGAAAGCCTCATCTATCTTATGGACAAATAATTATTCCCAGCATGATCAGCACTGTGCATGCATTCACCCCTTTCTTCTTCGACTTGCATCTTTTGCTGATGCGCCTCATGTGTTTCGCTGCATACAGAATTTACATCATTATAATATCACCGAGAAAACATCTTCTCTCACAAACATCACGCGTGACCAAAAGAGCATGTGGCGTAATATGGACATGATTATGCATGCTTGATTAAAAAGAATATAGTAATCACGTGACCTCAACAAGAGCAAAAAGAAAAAGAGATGCGCGGACCGGGAATCGAACCCGGGTCATCCGCGTGGCAGGCGGATATTATACCACTAAACCATCCGCGCTCGTGTTCTTGTTTTTTCAATAGCAAATTCCATCATAGAGGACTCAACTTCCTTATTTGGAAGGTGATCAGAATGACTCAGTATAAGTTTTATAATGTAGCGGAAGCAAAGCTGCATATGATGCATGTTTGAATATAATTGTATGGGAGGTTGACAAGAAGGAATTTGGGGCCAAAGCAATAATTATGTATGATAAGATCTGTGATTGGGGCGGGGTCCAAGTCGTCTGGCATGAATACAGCGCTTTTTAAGGGGCAGTGCTCTTCTTTCGCCTACAAACACTTTTGACTCCAATGGCATAAACGAGGTCTCCATCCAACACCTTCAACAACAGTAGAGAGCACGATTCAGATCATCCAGCTGGTCAACCATTAGCAATGAGAACCACATTCGAGTCGACATTCAAACTGACATTGAGCAACCCCAGCACCCATGGTGACGACCATGTTCAACACTCCTTTTTCACCTCCAACAATACACTCGTCTGATAAGCAATGAGAACGTTTTATTCTGTGTATAGCTTGAGCTACTTAGCGAGCCGCTATTGATTCGTATACATACATCTGCCATTCAGGATTCAGCTACCATCGCCAGCTTGCGACGGCTATCAAACGGTGTTACTTGGATCCATCCGGTGGGCAAGATTATAGCTCCTTTATAGGCCATTCAATTACTGTACACGCATGTTTATTCGACATCATCATAAAGCCAGCAGCATATGACAAGGAAGGGATCATAACAGTCGACACCAAGATGGTGGGAGATACAGCACTTCCGAAGAACGTCTACTATAAACGCGCATTACTAGATGGAGTTGGACGCCGTAAACAGCGACTGGTATTGAAGGATACATAGCTATTTAGATTGCTTAGATACGTAGAGAAGCAGCAATAAATATGAATGTTATTCTAATACCTTCTGTGTCCGATTTCAGCGAGGAAACACGAAACGTGAAAGGATGAAGCATATGTAACTAATCCTAGCGGGTTGTATGGTTGATATGCAAACCGCAAAAAAGGTTCGCATCATTGTTGTTGTTGATGGAGAGCTTTCCAAAATGATTGGTAATATTGCTTATGATATGTAAATTCAAGCATGAGATAACATGATGAGTACAGTGCCAAGCTTGGAGGTGCTGCTTGGAGATACTGGCCCAAAAGTTTACATCGTTCAACTTTTGACGAGGCTCGTGGGTGTTCTTGAGTGTTTTGAGTGTTTTGAGTGTTCTTGCATGTTCTGGGGAATGGGAGATTGTAAATATACGCCATAGCTATGTAACATTAAATGATCATACGCCACACAGATGTCAAATCTATTTACCCACTGCTAGGAAAACTGCATGAATCATGGTCCCATCAACGTCATCGTAGGTTCCTCGCTAATGTCATTTCACTCGCTGCGTACAAGAAGTAGGATAGTCATCGTCAACGAAAGAAGATACCAACGAGCAATAAATAATCCGTGAGTTTGTGCTCTGAAGGGACAACAAGCCTAAGGCAGACGTTCAGGATTAAAATTAACCGTGCAGGAGCCGAGATTTGATGGTGATGATGGATTTGCACGTATTATTCATGAGCAAGATAGTCATTTTGTCGCACATTTGAAATGAATCTGCAAAAAAAAAGATCTATGCTTATTGATAGACATTAGCGATTGAAGCATGAAAAGATACAGGGTTAAAAACAATCAACAGGGGATGTTGGGCGTCTTTATGAGTATGCAACATGTGGTGTGTATAAGCATGCAGGGAGCGCCCCTGAACATTACAGTCTATCCAAAAGTAGAGGTCTATAGCGAAGCATCTCCGGGACTTTTGTATATAAAAAGAGGACATGAACCTCTCATTGCCTTTGAAAAGAAAAATCCTGAAGCCACAACAGCTACTTACTCCTATCATTTTCCTTGTGATCAGCGGTCAACTTCATGTCGGTGGTGCTGAATCGGCTTGCCAAACGTACAAAGATGATACTTGTGCTGATATCATTTGTACTTACGAGACGTGGGTTAAAACGAGCTTTGGTGTGAACGATAAGCTTAATCTGAGTAAGGATCTCCCTCACGCACATTGTATTATCATCAAATCTAAATGGTGATTCTTCAACAACCTTTTGCGTATATCAATCCTACTACAATAGCATCTGATGCTGAAACCGATGGCTGTGTGCTTCCATGGGTGAGAAGCTGTGAAGCGATTGTGGACGAACCAAGTTGCAAAAAGGCGAGTTGCCAATGGCAACCTGGTAGAACGGGTGACGGTGAGTATAACATGATTGTTCTTTTGTAGCCTAGCAACGACTAAAGAAATCTTGTTCATAGGCCATTGCACGAAGGATTACTGTTGGCAGTTTCCGCATCCACAACTATGCGATTATTTCTGGCCTGAATGCGATTGGAAGCCAAATTCCCGTAAGTCATTATATACTCATTCCATATGGCTCTTTGATTATTGATTAAGGCAAACCCCCAATGATTTAGATGAATGCGTAGGCGCGTAAAATGAAAGCGGTTCTTTATAATGCAAATAAACAATGCTCATGATGTGCAGCTCTTTAATCTGACAAGTATTATTGCTTTATTATCCCGAACCACGACCGCTATCTAATTCAGAAGAATGTGTGGATGATGGTATATGTTCATTAGATCGTGCTGCCACCAGCTGATTGAATCCTCCCAGTAACGCATTCCTGGATCGGCTGGTACGATTAAGTTGGGATAAAGCAGCTGCAGCAGTCTGTGGATGATGTACGCTCAAATCGTAATAGTTAAAGTTGCCGCTAAAAATAAGATCAATTTCCTCCAACGATTTGCCCTATATCACCAACACGTCAATTTTCAATCCGTAAAGACACAAATTGTCCTCTGCTGTGTAACACCTACCATCGTTTCAGGGAAATAGCGATGAACAACGATCGCCATGACGAAGCAAAACACTGCATAAACGACGAACGCCTTCCACTTGATATGTACGTACATAAGAGGTGTCAGCATGGTCACTCCAAAATTGAAGAGCCAATTGGCAGCTGTGGTAAATCCAAGTGCTCGTGCGCGTACATCTATTTTTGTATGTTACCTATAAGCGAAAAAACACGCCGTGGTGCATGATTTACCTTGTGAATAGAGTTCCGTCGGGTATATCCAGCCTGCCGGGCCCCAGGTCAATGCATAACAAGCAACAAACATGTACATCATGACGAGAAATCCGATAGAAGCTGGGTGATCAATTTGGCGAATCGATTCATCCACCTCGGTGGGATCCGTAGTTGAAGCATCCAAAACATGCATTGATGCAATGTTATCGGTAAGCCCTGTGACCGCTGCAATCACCGTCATAATGGTCAAGCACACACAACACGCAATACTGCCGACAATCAATGTAGGACGTCGGCCCCATCGATCAATCTACATACACACTATTAGTAAGATTTTTTTCAAATAACGGATGGGACATACCGTAATCATGGGTGGAATGGTGAATACAAGGTTGACAAGGCCACTGATACCGTTTGCTGAATAAAAATGAATGAGCAACTAACATAATGAACGTCGCGTTCATTGTATCATACCCAATAATGTTGTACTCTTTCCTTGTATGCCACTGGCTCGAAAAATCAGCGGGGCGTAAAGACTAAACGAATATATTTAATGATGTGCCCCATCCATCCATATCATGTCGTCACTTACAGCAATGCATTGGCTCCTGTCAGTTGTTGGAATATTTGCACTGCCATTCCCAAGAGCAATCGCTTGCGATTATTATCAGCACCTTTCCGAAATAGACGCCAAAAGTGCTTGGATCCATATTTCTCCTCAAAACGAATGCTTTGCTTGATTTCCACGTATTCCATCAGCACGTCGGGATGATTGATAGTGCCATCACCACGCACAAAGGCGAGGACTTCCAAAGCTTGTCGATCATGATGCTTGTAGATAAGATATCGCGGGCTGTATTATAATGAAATGAGATAAAAGATCCTTCAATGCATGTCCAGACATTACCTTTTCGGCAGCACAAGAGCTCCAGTGAGGTATATAAGGGCGGGAATCAAGGGCAAACCAAATGCGAGCCTAAAAAGTTCATATGTTGGACAACACCATCCGTATCATTGACTTTTTATATATGCTTACCTCCAATTGCTGACAGAAGTAACGTCCAAGACTGCATAATCTACCCAGTAGGAAACACAGATGCCACATGCAATAGCAAATTGCTGGATTGAAACTAGACGACCACGCATCTCTTTGGGCGAAATCTCGGATTGATCTATTGAGCAGCAGGTCAATTGAACATGACCGATATCGAGAATAATGGCAATTGTACTTACATAGAGGGACCACCATGGAGAGTGCCCTAATGGAATGGTAAGATGATAGTTGCCCATTATTCCTCCCTTAGAAACCACCTTACCCAATGCTGATTCCTGTGATAACTCGACCCACATAGAGTTTGATAATGTCGTCTGCACCGACCTGAAGTACATCTGCACCCATGAACAAGGCTGTGCTCACTGCAATGAGACCACGTCTTCCAATCAAGTCGGCCAATACACCAGCTGCAAGAGCCCCTGCCACTGCACCTGCCATCAACGTGCTTGTAAGTGAAGTTGAGTTGTCTTGGATATTGGTATCTTGGTGGAATGAATACATGGTCAAAATCCCGGGCAATACACCAAATTGATACCCAAACTACAAGAAAATATGTTAGGACATACGTGATTGTATCCAAGGAGGTACTTGCCAAGAAACCACCCAATGCCATGAAACTAAATAATGTAGTAGGATAGTGAGTTATACGTAGCGTAGGAAGTAATTTCAACACACATACCTGGAGACCATATAAACTCGTGTCTTCATGGAGAATGATGGCATAAAACGTCTTAGGTGAGCAAACATGTACGAGTTTGCGTCGCTGCCCCCGGATGGCGTAGACGCCAACATGAGTGTCACTTGGTGACCCCCGGGGCCAGTAAAGTGGGGCAGCGTGGTTGTACGATCGACCGACAATGTAAATGATTGCTAATGGGCAACGGTGCTTGTAGAGAAGAGAGGAAAGAAAAAAGGGGAGTGTGAGTCTGAGCGTGTCAATTTAGTCGAACAAGAAAAGTGAATGGGAACGCGGCATGGGCTGGTTGTTGTTGTTGTTCGAGAAGTGAGTGGAATGGAGGAGGAGGAGTAGAAAGCGAGTCAGCAAAAAGCTGTGGTCATATGTCAAAGCAACCGAGCCAATACGGACAAGACGTTTTTCATTGTCGCTTCACACTCGAAACCCTTGGCAAAAGAAGGAGACTCACAAAAAGAGGAAAAAGATATATTATTCCCCGAGCCGTTAACCGACATAGATGCGTTTCGCATGAATCTGTGTAACCCTCATCTCACACAAATCATATTTGTGGCGTTGAAACTAACAAACAACACAGACCACCTCTTGTTCTTTTTGAAGAGTTCCACCACTCACCTGGTATCATTGGAGATAAAAGAAATACTAATCGTATCCGCTCACGGGATGATGCATGTCAATGCAAGGACGGCATGGCTACCGGCGGCGGACATTCTTCCATATTTACACACACACAAATCACACACGCGCATTTAATCATGAGGATCTTGCGTTGGGTACGTAGCTGCATGATATTTGGTGAACCGAGGATTGAGCCTTTCAACATCATCAATTTCTCTTTTTTGCCACTCTATACCCAAGCCATTCATGTGGTATATGCAAAAAGCACCACCACCAGGAAGAGAAAAAGATGAAAGAATGATAGAGAAGACGTCCGCTGCTGCTACATGCTGTCTTGCAGAAATTAAGATACAAGAATGCACCTACATAATAAGCTTACCAGGTTCTCCGTAGCCACACAGGTTGCATTTACAATTCCAGCATGTTCTTTGATCATGATGGAAACATCTTATCCCCACGTCACCAGGAAAATCGTTCTCTTAGAAATAGTGATCCACCGCCAAATGGCGCTCAAGCCCATGTATGCGCTTTCCCCCCCCAGTATTAAATGTGCATGATAGACCAACGGTTTTGATCACCAACCTTGTCTATTGAGTGCTCAGGGTTGTCGAAATATTGCTTCAAACAACAAATTAGAGCAGAGATCACTTTAAGTGATTAGAAGAAAACCGGTCAACGACTTGTTTCTTTGTTGAATCAATGTACCTGAAAGTGTGTGTACATTGTAATTCTTATATTCTTTCTTCTTTCCTCGCTCTTTTGTTGACACCTATGTCCTGATGGTATCTTTGTCGTCGATTGCTGCCTGCCGTTGGTGGCTCATTATTATCATCCCCTATTGTCGTCGTGTGATAGCCGCATTGACAATCGACACGCCTATGGCATACGACTCCATTCCACTGGCCATGGGTTCTACTGCTGGATTTCGTGTGAGATGGTCCGGGATTACGGATGACAACAAATACCCAATAACGAATATGACGATGGAGCTCTATCTGATTCGGCGAGACATGGTAGTAGTAGCATCATGGGTTAGGGCCCTGAACACATCAAGCAGCAATGGTTCATTGATATTACCAGTGAACAGTACCATGATGATGCTACCTTTTGAGAACTATTATTATCTTCAGCTCTTTGTGAACAAGGGTCATCATCATCAGCAGCAAGTTGCTATACAAGGTCCCATTTCCTTTCACTTGCACGCAAATACTACCAGTGCAACAGCATATATCCCCCCATCATCCACTTTGGCGATCCCCACTGCAATACCATCTCCCTCTTTTACCACTGACCCAACGCAGCATGTCATTGACGAATCGACGACGATGACTACTCTTTTAGCAGCAGCTACTACTGGTGATACTTTGGACGAATCTACTCTTGTATCACCGACGACGCGAGCTGCATTGGAGGGCACAGCTATTGCAGCCACCGCTGTGATTGTTTTGGCACTGGCAAGTCTACAACTCGATTTGGGTTCTTTCCTTTGCAAACATTGATGATGATTCCGAAAACAGGTTTATGGTCTCATTGTGTGCTGCATCAATCGTCGTCATAAGAAAAAACAACCATCAAAAAACAAGGATCGAGTAGTGACTTTTGATAACACGACTACCATTATCATGCAGCCATCATCATCGTCATCATCATCATGTACGAATGGAAGAGGACATTCAGTGGATAATACTACTGATACGTTTATGGGGTACTATTATGATAGCGAATATTTTACAGATGTTGTCAAGTCTAAATGATATCCAGGAATAAAAAAAAAGCCATATGGTTGCTATGGGAACTCAAATCTAAAATGTGGTCATTGGGTGGGTGGAACACCAACTCCGGAAGAAAAGACACAATTTTTCAAACTCGTTTCCTTCCTTGTCTTGATCACCATGCCAGCCAAAGTCAAGAACAGCACCAAAAAGCAAGGACAAAAACGTCAGCGATCTAAGCAAAAGAACAATTCAAAGAGACGCAAGCTCGACGTGGACTATGAGGAATTGGGTGATATCGACTCTTGGGACTGGAATGAAGTGTCAACCAGTACGACCCCCATGGCCGGCGATCTAGGTGGTTTTCTTTGTCTCGAGGAAATTGACGATGTGGCAGTCGACTATGAAGGAGACGATCAAACTGGCCGAGTAGCCAAGTTCAAGGTATGTGTTGTATGTGTATGTAAGTAAGGCAGCGTTTATTTAAACGCCATGGCTGTCATTCTAGCGTATCAAAAAAGAGGATCGAAAGCCCGGAAAGCCTGCCAAGCCCAATGAGCCTATGGATATTTCAGAAATGAAGGACTATTATGACCTCGACACCTTTGATGATAAGTTGGCAGAGAAGGCAGCAAAGAAGGACAAGAAGAAAAAGAAGGAACAACCCCAGAATGAAGGTAGTTACTTGCATTCACCCATTGGCACAGCACTGACGTTATTACTTGCAGACAACGACGAAGAAGAGGATGATGTCGATGAGGGTCAGATGGCTGAAGAGGAAGAACACGAAGAGGAGGAGGAACAGGAGGCTAGTTCTGAGGATGAAGCTTCAGATGCTGAAGACCAAGATGAATCCAAACCTGATGATGAAGTCCCTCAAGGTAATACAGGACATGTCATTGTTAATGGTATACAAGATACTTATTCACGATTTATACAGATGTTGACGTTTCAGCATGGGAGAGTTTCCAATTGGCAGAGCCTATCATGAATGCATTAAAGTATCACAAGTTCACGCAGCCAACACCTATTCAAGAAAAAACACTCGGTCTTGCACTGAAGGGTCGTCATATCGTTGGTGCTGCTGAAACGGTAATTACTTTTGGGGTCCCATATCAACGGGGTATTCATGAGAACAAACGTAGGGTTCTGGTAAAACACTCGCTTTCTCGATGCCTATTGTACAACATATTTTGGAAAACGGAGACACCGACGATTCACGCTTATACGGTCTTATCTTGACACCCACGAGAGAATTGGCCATGCAAGTCAAGGATCATATTGTGAATATTGCAAAGTTTTCAAAGATCAAGGTGGCTGCTATTGTGGGTGGTATGTCCATCGACAAGCAACAGCGTTTATTGAAGAACCAGCCAAATATCATTGTTGCCACACCGGGTCGTTTATGGGAAATCTTTTCGGGAGTAAGTTACACTTTGCATAAAGGGTGTCAACATCATCTCACATGATATATGTTATCCAGGAACCCACGTATATGGACATGCTCAAGCATATCAAGTTCCTTGTATTGGATGAAGCCGACAGAATGCTTGAAAAGGGACGTTTTGAGGAGTTGACCAATATTCTTGATGTTTTATCGGATAAGAAACAGTAAGTGTATTATATCAAGTGGCTATAAGGGAGGTTCTTCACACACTCACACTCTTTGATCCTTAGATTTACCACGGATTGGCCTGAGGAAGCTGATGATGGCAAAGTGAAATCCATGAAGAGACGTAAGCAAAAAGGAATATAAGGCTAGGTTCGCATTACTGACGGCGGTATCTATTATAGATAATGCGGAGCACCAAACGTTTGTGTTTACGGCAACGTTGGGCACAGATTTGCGGTTCCACAAGTCAAAGAAGCAAAAAGCAAAAGCGAAGCAACCTGGATCGATGCGTGAGTAGTAGACTTGATCATGCGTTTTTAGCGTATACTCAATCATGTATGGTATATAGAGGATCTTGTTGAAAGGTTAAACCTTGTTGGCAAAAACCCTGCTATTGTGGATATCACAACTGAAAAGGCGGTAGCATCGCGGTTGGTGGAAGCCAAGATTGATTGTGTCAAGGAAGAAAAGGATCTCTATGTCTATTATTTTGTTACAAGATATCCTGGTCGTACCATCATCTTTGTCAACAGCATCGACGCGATCCGGAGGTTGATTCCAGTCTTCAAGCTCTTGAACATTGATGTATTAGGCCTCCATGCTCAAATGCAGCAGCGACAGCGTTTGAAGAATCTTGATAGGTAATAGGACATCTCTTTGGAGTATAGATAGATGGCTCATCGTTGTTGGATTGTTAGATTCAAGGCCAGTGATAAAGCAGTATTGGTGGCTTCCGATATTGCTGCACGTGGTTTGGATATCCCATCCGTCGATCATGTCATTCACTATCAAATCCCACGATCTGGCGAGATTTATGTCCATCGCAGTGGTCGTACAGCACGTGCCAATCATGAAGGTGTCTCTTTGCAACTATGCGGTCCAGAGGAAATCAAATTGTATACAAAGCTTTGTCACACCCTCCGGAAAGGAGAACAATACCCCGATTTCCCGGTTGACATGGGCATCTTGAATGAAATGAAAAAGCGAGTAAAATTGGCTGCCGAAATTGATAAGCTTGAACATCAGGAACAAAAGGTACGTTACTGGGCAAGGAATGGAAGTAGACGACACGACATTCAATGTTTTATTCTATAGCGGCATCATGAGGATAATTGGCTACGCAATATGGCAGCTGAAATGGATGTGGATTATGAGGAGGATAACAGCAAGCATCAGAAATCCAGCAAAACAGACAACACGATACGATCCAAAAAGGCACAATTGAAGCAATTATTGACCAAGCCCATGTTACCCTTTGGTGTTTCTAAAAAGTACATTACGGGTGGTCTCATTGAAGGACTTGCTGATCGTATCATTGAGAATAATAAGGGTAAGTTGAATTGGAATGTCATTTGCATGATTCTGACGGATGTGGATTATGCAGGTAAAAACAAGTTGCTTCCGACACAAGCCTCGACCAAAGCATTGGAGGATATTCGTTCGCGTGGTGGTGGTCGTGGTAGTAAAAGTAAAAGTAATAGTAAATAGACGTCTTTATAGATAAAGGGCATTTCAAGAAAGAATTTATTGCAAAAAGTCTTAGACCTTGAAACCACGGCTGGCACGCTTGCCACGAGCCTTTTCGAACTTGCGGCCCTTGCTGCGGACATAGGGCTTCTTGTTCTTGTGGGGACCCATACCAAAGTGCTTGACAGCTTCACGGGAGTTCTATATAAAAACCATCAATCAATATCCAATGTACCATTATATACTAAAAAGATCCAACATACCTTGGCACCACGAAGCAACACGGTGTTGGAACCAGTGGGAGCACGAAGAGCGAGTTGATCCAAGGTCAAAATCTCACCACCAGCCTTGAGGATACGAGCACGAGCAGTCTTGGTGACACGGAGAGCGGCAACAGAGAGCTTGGGCAAGTCAAGAAGACGGGAGTCGTCAGTGACGTTACCAACGACAACCAAGGTCTTGCCTTCTTGGTTGTTCTTGACAAGACGAGAAACAGTGACAGAAGGACGGTGGATACGCGACATGAAGAGACGCTTCAAGACGACCTTGTTAAAGTCGGCATCAGTGCGGCGAGCCAAGAAGCGGTACAGCTACGGAGGTTGCGTTCGAATGTAAGCCGGTTTTTGTTCGTAATGGCCATTATTGTCATTCTCTTTCTCTCTACCTTGACCAACAAAAGCTGATAAACGTTCTCAGACTTTGGTGCCGTTCTGTTGGACTTTTTGACGTGATGGTTCTTAAGGTCGATGCCCTAATTGCACGCATGTTGATAAGCACTCCTTGTCTCGAAAAATCGCTTTCATCCCTCCATCCATCCATTCATCCATCTTGATCTCTTGTCGATTTCCATGCTAACTTTCCCCTAGCATCATTCCATTACGCATCTATCGTACCATTTTTACCAACCGAGGAAGAGAGGGTGTCAATCAAGCTCTTTCTGGAATACAAGACCTGCCCTCCAAGGCTGAAGTTCAACAACATCCAATCAGCGTCTTGCTAGCTCATCCCTTCTATTCATCAACTATCATCTTTTGACCGTAATAAACCAACCGTTGACATGGTTACCATGTCTATTTCATTTCTCGTCATCCCACTTGGAAGAGAACTTTCAATGATTTATTACATACTGGTATTTTTCCATTCTCATGTCCCATATCACGACCCCTAGCAACGACGTTACAAGAAATTACAGCATTGCACATCAAGTACAAGAATAGATAGGCAAATTGAAGATGGTATTGCTTTCAGATCTTTTGATCATAATAAACCAACCGTCGGCATGGTTACCATGTCTCCCTCCTTATCGACTTGAAAGAGTACTTTGTGATGTATTATATATACTGATCTTATGTCGCATACCACGACCCCTAGCAACGACAATGTGAGAAGCTACAACATGCACACATCAAGTAGAAAAAATCGATGGTGATATTGCTTTAGATACTTTGTTTACTAAAGATTGGCTAATGAGTGCTTATGTTTTCTTCAAGTATCCTGCATCATCGTAGATAACAGCTTGCATGAAACAGCTCGGGGTTGCACAAACGAGTGACTTGCCATTTGTTTTTTCTTTTTTCAAAAGTGGCTTCGGTTTCCCATCCTTTCTCTTGCAGCTGCTTTCCTTAGTCACCGCTGGTAAATGTCAACATGAAGAAAAAGCATAGTGTCCATCTGGAAACTGACGTTGAGCAACTCTTTAGGGATATATTTGAAACATGTCTTATGTCGTATGTGTCTTTTTTTATTGTGAAAAAAGGTTGTATTGCCCATGTTGACTCAACCCCCCACCTTTGTAGGCTAAGAACTCGTCCACCCAAAAGCCTGGTCTCGAAGAAGAGGTCCAGCCCAAGATCCACCGTATCCGTATCACCTTGACTTCCCGTAACGTCAAGAACTTGGAGAAGGGTAGGTCATCTTTTTTTATATTCATGAACCACAACCAGAGCAAACATTGACTTGTCCACGATATATATAGTGTCGGCTGATCTCATTCAACGTGCCAAAGACAAGCAGCTCAAGGTCAAGGGTCCTGTCCGCTTGCCCACCAAGGTTTTGCGCATCACCACCCGCAAGTCTCCTTGTGGTAACGGTTCCGAGACCTTTGATAAGTTCGAGATGAGAATCCACAAGCGCTTGATCGACTTGCACTCCCCCTCTGAGATTGTCAAGCAGATCACTTCGATCTCCATTGAACCCGGTGTCGAGGCAAGTACACTTTTTCTATTGTATCATGCAATGCCATCTTTTGCTAACATTCACATATAGGTCGAAGTTACCATTGCCTAAAGTGCCTTGGATATTCTCTTTTCGAGCTATAAGCTGAATAAATCAACTTTATAACGTACAATCTCGTTGCAAGTGATGATGACTTTTTCTATATTATGTATCGGGAGGGAGGAGGGACCATCAGCTACATTTCATATTGTGTGCTAAGATCAAGAATAATCACGTGTACAGCAGCTGCATAATAATGGATCACGTTTATTAGACTTGGTTGCTATGGGTAACACTATGAAACGATTCATGTTGTTTGGAGGAGGGGTTTACAGGTTTATGCAAGGCTATGTGTGTTTAAAAGTGCCATTCACGGCATCATTTCCGAAAGGCGCATGGGATTGGAAGTACGACATGTGGGCGGATGGATGGATACACAAGAACTGCTTAGCTTGGAAGAGGAAGAAGAAAACCAGTGGAACAAAAACTCGTGACGTGCCGACGACGATTGCCTTTCTCGCAAAAAGTGTAGTTGCTGCTGCTGCTGCTGCCCTCTCTTTTTTCCTCTTTCACGTTTCACTCTTTCTCACCATGGGCAAGGCACAAAGCAAATTGAGCCCTGAGCAGCTTACTGATCTCCAGAAATGCACCTATTGTAAGTCTATTACTTCATCGTACTATTCACGGACCACCATCTCATATTGGCTCCATTCTCAGTTGACAAGAAGGAACTGCAACAATGGTACGGACATCCATTCCTTCCCTTCTTTTTCTTTTTCTTTTGCTTTTCTTCTCATGTCCATGGTTTATTCTCTCTCTGTGTATGTATGCAGGTATAAAGGCTTTTTAAAGGATTGTCCCAGTGGCCAACTGAACAAGACCGAGTTCCAAAAGATCTACAAGCAGTTCTTTCCTTTCGGAGACCCATCCCGCTTTGCAGACTATGTATTCAATGTCTTTGACGGCGACAAGAATGGGACGATTGATTTCAAGGAGTTTATTTGTGCACTCTCCGTGACAAGTCGTGGCCAAGTGGACGAGAAATTACATTGTATGTTGTTAATGAGGATGGGTGGTGGTGGCGCTCACACACACACAACACGCGTGTTGCTAACTTTGGATCTCTCTCTCTTTTTTCATTATCGTCATCACCATAGGGGCATTTCAGGTAACTATGGGCTGAGTTGCTTTGCATCCGTTTTTCCTGCGCTTTGCTAAATCGATCGTTAAATCCAGCTTTACGACATTGACAATGATGGATTCATCACCTATGATGAAATGTTGCATATCGTGGACGCGATCTATAAAATGGTAGGCAGCATGGTGAAACTACCACCCGATGAAGACACGCCCGAGAAACGAGTCAACAAGATCTTTGACATGATGGATCAGGTAAAAAAAAAGTGGGGGACTGTGATTTGATTTCTCTCTCTCTCTAATCTGAACGTTAGGACAAGGATGGAAGACTCACCATGGAAGAATTCCGAGAAGGGTCAAGGAAAGATCCAACTATCGTTCAAGCTTTGAATTTGTATGATGGCCTTGTATAGCTTATACTTTCACCGCACCCACCACCACCGCCACTACCATCACCACCACCACCCGATACGCCAACGTTATTATTATCCTCAAACTCAGCACCATCACACCCACCCAACCTTTTCATCGCTGTTTTTGGCGGTCTTTTTATCCCTCCCTCATGCAGCCGTTTATTTATGTCATAAACATGTTACCCTTTGTCCTATATCGAATTATCAGGCCTTCTATCTTGAAAAGGATTTGCAAGAGAAAGGATGCTGTGATGCACGTTTTGGGAGCAGATAGAGAAGGTTGACAGCGATTTATTTTCTACCTCGTCATAGAATGGTTGTTAGATTGGCAACTTTCTGCCCTGATGTATGGCAACAGACAAGCTCCTGGATACAACAACACGTTGGATTATGGATCCATTGGTTGTCGAAGTTCAATAGGGTGAAAAAAGAGGATCAACAGCACCATTTTTTGTGCTAATGCATACATGTACTCAACGCGAATCATTGGAATAACAAATGACTTTTTGCTTGCGACGTTGGAAAGCCATTCAAGGAACCAGCATGTATCTTGTGTAACCGTAATTTGCTTAAAAGGGTCATGTCTTGACGAACCTTGGAAATCATGGAGACCCTTTAAAGGTGAAACCTCCTTGACAGCATTCAAGGTTCAAGCACTCTATTACTTTTTGAAAGGAAAGGTGTGCTTTTGCAGCTTTTTTTTTTATGGTAACGACAAAAATGACAACATGATGGCACTATGAATAAAGCGCTCGGACACGAAGGAGCAGCGCTGTGATGCATGGTGATGGAGAAGATCGACAACGAAGCTAGTTTGTCACCCCCTTTTGTGATCTGATAATTGTCATTTCTTAAGTAGCACGTGATTGGGTACTCGAGTGGTGCAAGTAGCAATCTCATTCAGGATATCCCCTACAATGCAGCAACCCCAATCCTATTTGCAAAGGAAGAATAAATTTAAGGAGGGTCATCTTGATACTGTAAATTATCGATTATTCAAAATTCCGCTTTATTTGGTACTGGTCTAGTATAACAAAGGACGTGCCTGACAAAAGGGCACTAAATTAGATTCATGCATCCATGGCTAATTTCGGAGAAAGTCCCATTGTTGATTCTGTAACGTTCCAGATTGTCGGCATGGCATGTCAAGGTCAATTCAACAACACAAAGTAGTCATGATGTCGGTCGTTAATAATCATCGTCGGCAACCACTTGGGGGTTGTGGTAGGACCATTAGCAAATTGTCACCCAGCTGCTATATCATTGACCACGAACGGGTAAATATATTTTCCTCCGTAAATAATTTGACACATTACTCGAGATGATGGATGGTATGGGTTATAATAGAAACGCACTTTTTATCACGTCACAATGGATACAATTCATGGCAAGAGGAGGGTGTGGGGGCCCAGATGATGATGACGATGATGATGATGTGTTGGCAACATCCCAATTTCGGAAAATGGATAGCTCCACGTGAGTCAATGTATAACAGGTTTTGTTTCGGCTTGCCGGCTTACTCTTCCTTCCTCTCTCTCTCTATCTCGCTCTCCCTCTCTCTCCCTCTTTTTCCTTCTTTATATAGATATATCCATGCCTTTATTGAATCTTTTTATCTCAAAGCACCGCAAAGTCGACTTTGAAGTGAGCATATTAATACGAGATTTGGCAAATGTCCCTCTTGTCAGTGGTCTCTACTATGTCAAATGGCGGATAAGGAATGCTTCTCATGCGAGTGGCATGACAGAAAGGTAACAACATCTACCCCGCCGATGGTTGCCATGGGATACTGATGACAACGACAACCGTATTGCTAGAGCGCCTATCAACGATCACTCTGTGTTCTGGAACTACCCCATTAATACTATGGCACAGCTGGTTATCAACAAACAACATGTACTGGGCTCTTGCGAACTCAAGTTGGAGATTATTCAAGAATTAAGCGGAGGCAAGGAGACACAAACAGTGGGCACATTGAGCATCAACTTGTCTGAATACGCTGAATCCGGTGTGACAACAAGAAGATATTTGTTGGACCATTGCAAGTTTAATTCAACTGTAAAGGCAAGTGGGGTGTGTGAATGATGTAATGGGGAGCCGCCGTTGTGTTATGTCTCTTTCTAATTTGTCTTACCACAGTTATCCATACGAATGAGTCAAAAGTCGGATGCCGGGACGCGGTTTCAACTGTAAGCGAATGTGAGACTTGTTGGGTGGTCTTTTCAGCGTTATTTATATCTATCCATCCATGTAGACCACAGCCACAAAAATCCATGTTCAGCCCACAAGACATGTCAACACCAGATGATCGATCGATAGGTGAGTTATTCTTATAGAAGCTTCTTCTTTTCTAATCATAAGACTCACTCACTCTGTAATCAAAGAATCGGTCGCTTCGGAAAGGAAATTATCTTCCTCGTCCTCTGCGGTTGCCTCTGTCGCTGCTGCTACAGCTACTGCCAATAATACTGCCAATGCCATGGTTACTGCTTCTCCACAACTGAAAAAATCCCAATCAGCAATGTCACTGGTAAGCAAGCTACAGCATTTGGAGTGAATGGCACGCATTAATATATAGAAAAAACAGCCGCATTTCTGTAAACAAACGACACCCTTTGGCAGTACGGATGAACAATCACCCACCGATCTTGTCGAGCAACTTTTTATGCGTAAACCGGCAATGAATGTCCAAGCATCATCGTGAAAATGCTGGTGCATTTGCAATACCCTTATCACGTGTGGAATCTTTCACGCAGATGTCATGCAATTCGTCGTGTAACATTACTGAGAAGACAGCACAGCTTGTAGTTTACAACCCGTTTTATATACATATATACTTTATACTTTTTGCACAAATGAATTGGGATGGATATATATACAGAATACGATGGATGGGGACGTGGATATGGATAAGGGTTGCTCTTGTTGCTTAGCGGGCACCACGCACGCGTCTGAGACTGTGGTAGTAGTAAATCTCACGATACCTGAAACAGCAAAACTCGGTCTCGGCGCATGAATCCAAACCAGAAGAAATCCATTCTCTCTCTCTCGCTGTTAACTCACTTTTTCGTCCACAATGTCCAAAAGACGACCCCAGGCAGATGATCTTGAGCAACCTTTATTGAACGATTCAACAACACCTATTTCCAACCGAAATGGTCCAGCTTACAGTACTTTTCCTACTTCACAACAACAACAACAGCAGCAGCAACCGACATCAGTGACAACGGCTGTGGCTGGTCCATCACCTATCCATCTTCGGAAACAGCCGAATCGTACGACCAAGATCTCTCAAAAGCTAAAGTTGTTTCCAGAGGATGAGGATCAACGACTTCCCGAAGAGCTCAATGCCGATGTGTATACCCAACTTGCTCAAATCCCCCATGGAGATGCACGTACCGAAGCTGAACACGTCAGTCGTATGAACAAGGAAGATTTGGCTCGTGTCACTGCATACTGCACAGCATCGTATGTCGTCATAGATCATCATCATCATCATGCATATGTAGATTGACAGTCATCTCATCATCATAGTGCTTATCGTATGGAGGATCTGATCAAGCATCTCAAATCTAAAAGTGCGACCAATGGTGCATCCCCGAAACGATTTGATGAATGGTAAAGAAACATCACCCAGTTGCACTCTCTCACTCATTCACTCACTCATGATGGATGGATGGTAGCATTTATACACCGTATTCAGTGAAATACCCATTATCTCCACCCAATGGTCAAGGCGAACACCAGAAAACCATGTTACCAGAAATGTTTTTATTCGATTATGGCGTCGTTGTCTTTTGGGGAATGACATTACAAGATGAACAAAGAGTACTGAAGGAATTGGATCCTTATGAAGATGCAAAATTAGGTATATACATATATACACACAATGAGCCTTGTACAATGTCCTCATTTTTGTTTTCTTTTAGATATGGATGATGTCGAAGTGGAAGAGTTTCATTACTATTACAATGAGAATTGTCAACCACGGTATGTGTGTCTGCGTGTGTGTCCATCCCTTTATTCATGAATGAACCTGCTTATATAGCGTCTACAATGATACATTTACTTTACGCCATCCATCCAATTATCGAGTCAAGTTGACGATTGCCCATGCGATTGCTCAGAGTGTGAAAATGACCCTGTTTGAAAGATTGGTGGACGACACGATCAATGAAACCAAATACATTCCCAAAGTCATGGCAGAAAGTGGCACTTTTCACATGTCAAGGTAAGGATACAAACAAGAGAAGGAGTGGTGGCATGGATGGATGGAGGAACTCATTCTTTTATATATAGAACGGCCATTACAAAAAAGATTGGACAATTGTTTATCATGCGGATCAATGTGAATTTGGTCTCCAACATCCTTGATACACCCGAAATATTCTGGTCAGAGCCTACCTTGGAGCCCTTGTACAGTGCAATACGAGGTTACCTTGAAATTTCACAGCGTGTGGAACTCTTGAATCAGCGGGTCGAAGTCATTAGCGATTTACTGGATATGCTCAAGGATCATTTGAATAGCTCTCATGGTAAGTAAGCCGATAGCGAGGGTATGTCCTTTTCTCTAATCCATGCTTTAGGGGAATATCTCGAATGGATTGTGATTTGGTTGATTGCCATGGAAATCGTCGTTGCTGTCATTACCACATGTTTGGATGCATTTGCCCTTTCCCATGAATCGTAGTCCTTGTAGACAGACCCACTTTTTTATAGAAAACATTAAAAAAGGATTGTTTTTGTTTCTATTCTATTTTGCATATTTTGAGAATCAGTGCGTGCAATGAAGTGTCACACAACTATGCAAGCTTTGGAGATCGATTTGGTGGCAATTCTGTGCTGCTGTGTTGGTGTTGAGAGTTGTGTTGCCAAGAATCGGTAAATCATTGGTGTCAGCGTCAAAGAGTTCGAAAATAAGGATTTCCCGAGAATACGATCCAGGATAGCTTTGGATGATGATGAAACACACATTGCATGGATGTCTTGGATTTGCTTCTTGGATAAACGGGCATCACTCCCATTTTTGATTACCGATGTAGCTATGATCCGAAAGACTTGAGAGGCAGGAATACGTTTTGATTCTGATAAAGTAAACAGCGAGCATGGCTGGTGCAGGTGTGACAAGGTCAAAGGACCAGTGGCTCGACAAAGGAGTCCCAAATTTCCCATCAGACAGAGGTTGCCTTTTGCCTACAAATATATAAGGCATCGTTATAATAACATATATCATTATATAAACGTTAGTTATACCTACCACGAAAGGGTCCACCAAGTAACACAGCCAAATGTCATTAGGCACCAATAAGCAATGAAGTGAGCTACATAGGAGATGAGTGCATGAGTATCCTTCATTTTGTGAACCACATAAAGACCATCCTTGAGACTTACTAAGGGCCATTGATTGATGGGGGTATGCATACAAGTAGAAAGAAAAGGTGCGTAATAGTGCTGGTGACAACAGCCTTGTTTATATGTGAGTGGGCGTGGGAATTGTTGTCATGATGAATCGAACTGATAAAGTGGTCAAGCATCGTGATGGAAAATCAACAACTGATAAATTCACCTGCGACTTTAATCTTTGTAGGTGACAAAAGTATGTCTCAAGTCATTCGTTTAATCAGATTAAAAAAGAACAAAATGGGGGTTTCTACTATTACATGTTGCCACCACCTAAGGATTATTTGCCACGATGAAGTTTGGATACATGGTGTTTTCCATTACAGCACATACGGACATCTTCCAGCTCCTCATCATCGTCATCATCGTCTAGGCCACCTAGGGTGCTAGCAGCGCCACCACCAGCACTACGATGTAAACTACTGCTACCAGCAAAAGAGCTGACGGATTTGGAGGGTCTCAGCCGAGGGAAGCTTGCTTTTTTGAGTAATGATGATGAATTGGTTGAATGCGAAGGAACAGGGCGGATTTCTTCAGAGGGTGATGAACGTGCCAACAAGTATGAAAGAGACTAAGCAAGGATGCATGTCAATAGGTGATCATCATATGGACAGCGGTGATCATATATTACCTCGAACCACACTTGATGACGCTCAGCATCTTCAGCCGTAATCCTGAGTTGTCTTCCCGCTGTTTGAATCAACAGGCTTACTTTGGGTCCAGGTGAATGATCAGGGAGGGTGGCAATTCCTTCAATGGAAGCTATGTATACCATGTTAAATCATTGTTCCCTCTCCCACACGTTCCAACGTATGTACTTACCACTCTTGGCTCTCACTTCACGGCCATCCATGCCCGGTGCATGCGCACTCCAATACAATGTCCGTGTATAAGGATGAATCCAAAAGAAACGTTTGTGGCGTCGTTCAGAAATACCATTTCCTACAGCCTTACGGGTATATTTCCACATCCAATCACCAATCATGGTTTGTGTGATAAGTGCAATGGCACTACTACCATCACCATTCATGACAGAAGAAGAGGAAGAGGCGGTGGTGGTTGCTGTATCCATCATGGTATCAGGTTGTTGGAGAGAGAGATTATTGTTGTAAGGTGCCAAGGACAATTTGCTTTCTGAAAAGGTGGATATGGAGCCACTTTCGGAAGCACGTCGTTGATGGTTGTTGTTGTTGAGATAGCATGTAGCCACCGTGGTTTGTGGTTTAACATAGACCACACCATGATTGTTGGTGTCAGACCGTGATAAATGATGATGACTGGTGGCTCGTGAAGAAGCTGTTGTTGCTTTGCTTAACAATATGGAAGGTGTGTTGTTGGCTACTCGTACAGAGGATGCTGTTGTTGCTTCATCATCGGATTCCTCTTCATCCGTATCTTCCATAGTAGACTGTTGTTGTTGTTGTGGTGGTGATGGATGATGGGTGGTAAAAGTAGTAGTGGTATTGGTGGTATTGGTGGTATTCGTGGTGGTGGTGGTGGTGTTGGTGGTGGTGGTGGTGGTGGTAGGAATGGGCGCCTGCGCCTTTGGATTAGGTGGTTGTTCTCTTTGTAACGACTTGTAAGGTGCAAGTGCAGCAGCTATCATGGCATCTGCCTCAGATTGGGTCAATGTCTTTGGCTCTGCTGCTGCTGCTGCTACATTTGATGGCTCAACAATGCCACTCGACCTTTCAGCTTGAACATTGCTATTGTTGGATGAAGAAGGACTTGATATCTTGTTGTCGGATACAAAAGTCGCGTTGCTGTGACTCGATGACAGGGTCGTACTACCGCATTTCATGCATGTCACCACGTGGTCGGTGTAACTTGAAGGCATTGTTTGTGTATAGATGCTGTTGCCAATACGAGGATATACCCCTGTACCAGGCATCGATCTGCTTTGCCATCTTGGCTTGTCGGTCTGCACACCCATATCCTCGTATTCACCAACACATGTCTGAATGGCTACATCGGCTGTTGTGGGTTCCATGGGATGATGTTCAATAGCTGCTGATAATTGATCTGCAAGTGTTTGTTGAGGATGTAGTACTTGAAAAGCTGGATCCAATGAAAGAGGTTCAGGTGACAAGGGTCCTTCATCTTCATCTTCATCTTCTTCACTCCATTCACTCTCCTTGTCGCCTTCATCATCCACATCTGATTTCCCACTCATGAGTCCTCCACCTCCTCCTGCTGCTGCTATTGCTGTAGGTCGTGATACTTTGTGACCTGATGATGATGCTTTACGTCGTCTCGCTTTGCGTTGTGTGCGTTGTGAGGATGAAGAGGGTTGATCAATCCATGAAGCTGGGTCATTTTGCAACTGCTCAATGGTTTCCTGAGACTCACTCAAGAGCTTCCTGAGTTCGAACTTTTCCATCTTTTCTCTATGCAGATTGCTTCGAAGATTCGATACCATACGATGTGCATGAGCAAGGGATGCTTTCAATGTATCCAATTCCAATGCTTGGTTGCGTGTAGGTGTCTGCTTGGGTGAGGATGGAGGTGAGGATGTGCTGTTGGGACTGTTACGGTAAGCATCCTTTTCATTGCCTGAAGTATCTGGAGAGACACTATCCGTTTCATCGATCCCCAATGAAGGCGTGTCTTGCTGTCGGCGTTTTGTGATGCGAGACTGAGCTCGTGCAATTGCCAATTCGGAAGTCAAGGCATCAATCTGCTTTTGCTGATCCAATTTCTCCCTTTGTACACCGGCATATTGACGTCGAATCGTGCTCATATCATGCTGATGTCTCGTTTTCATATCCTCCATCATCCCATTCAACTTTTCTTCCTTGTCCTGCATGCGTTCAATGTCTTGTCGCAACTCATTCACTTGCTTCGCAGCTCGTGTATAGTCACTGGTGATACGAGACAAGTCTTGTTGAAGATCAGTGACCTGGCTCGTCAATTCTTGCTTGCTAAGCTCCAAATTCCATGTCTCTTCCTTGAGATGCTCTATAGATGTATAGGGTCAACTCTTTTTGTTCATCCTTAAACACACACGCACACACACGCTTGTTTACCTTCTGCTTCTTCCCGTTGCCGTAATTGCTTGGCTAGATTTTCTGCTGCACGTTCCATCTCAGCCTTTTGTATCTGGATTTGGCTTAACTGTTCCTCCTTTTGTTGCAAAAGTGCCTGCATTTTGCGCACTTCAAGCAAAAGACCTTGACCAATCTCGGTAGCAAATTCAATATCCGGTTTGCGTCGATCCATATCGGGTACTTTGGCGCGTCTCTTGGTAGGTGTGGTGGATCCGGTTAAAGGTGGCGGTAAAGGTAATAAAGAGGATGATTCGGTGGATGATGATGATGATCCTTCCAAACCAGGGCGTATCTACAAGGAGAGGTTTTAATTAGGAGGATTTGCAAAAGAAATGACCAAGGGATTTCACTTACTGATAATGAAGAAGAAGGATGATTACGACCTACACGTAGAGACCCTGAAATAGCCTCTTCCTCTGTAGCAGCAGCAGCATTGTCTTGCTTATCCAATTCCTGCAGCCGTTCTTTGAGTTGATTGATCTGGCCTGCAAGTAGCTTTTTCTTGATCCTGCTGTTGGGTTCTTTGAATCGATTCTCATGTTCCGCAAGCTGTCGTTCTAGTCGTTGACGTGTCGTTTGAGTACAAGTCGAGGAGAGTGCTGGTGTAGAGGATATCGAAACTTGGGGTTGAGGTGTCATTGAGAGAGCTCGACTGGACAACACAATGTCGGGTCGATGGAATCAAGGATGAAGCAATGGGGCGTAGGGGTCCTCACGATTATTTCGATTCGAGTTTTTGGCGTAATCGTGCGATTATTCAAAATGTGGGAATCGAATCGAATCGAATCGAAAAATCGAAAAATCGAATCGTGCGAATCGATGGTTGACACCTGATCTGCTGGGTTACACAACATGCCGCTCATAGCTGCTAGGTGGTTGCTGGTCAAATGTCGCTGGGTAAACGATAGTGTGTATCTCACATGTAGCTATAGCAACTGTAGTCTATTAGAATTGTGGAGCTTTTGTACCTTTGTAGTGTCTATCTATATCGTTAGACGACTGTAAATAAAGTACCCTACTACCATTTATGTTGATTGACCATGCTACAATTAACAATTGCAATGGGCAATCGCATGTCGCCCATTTCCAACCTGACATGGGGCCCTGGAATCTAACTACTTACACATGAAGTATAACTTGGGGCATGGTCCTCAAGGTCATTGTGTATTTAGCAAGTTTATGTTTATCCGACAGACCCTTGTTGGTTACATGCACCCACCCATTGAATGCAAGGCTCCAATTACGCATGATTTGCATGTGTGGGAGTCTTTTAGTATTAAGCATTAATAGATAACATCCTCCCACCATACCTCGTCACACGGGCGATCCATGTGACTGAAGACATAGATTGTATTCATTATGCATTCCCATTTCCCACCATAATCAATCATAAGGTGATTGCAGGTGACTGGACGCCTTGGTCACATGTGTGGTCACTCCGCTTTCGCATGCATGAATTATAATTATGCGCGTGATGTAAATACCGTACCTGGTAATGGATCCACATCGATCACCATTATGCCCACAGAATTCATTAGAGATGCCATTGCCATTATGCTCAGTTGGCCATGATCAATATACATCCTGAATTAGAGGTGTGGGAGAATAGCGATGTTTTGTAAAGATATAAAAAGAGTACTCGAATGTCGCCGTTAGGGACCATATCTTATCCTCGAATCCACTTTTCAACTGATATTTTCCCTTGCAAATCTTCTGTTATTCCCAATGGTTTATGGCAGCTCTTCACGAAACCCCCTTGGTGCTATCTATGAGGGAG
>JNEU01000890.1:0-56143 GCA_000697475.1 Lichtheimia corymbifera B2541
CTGAGATCAAACCTTGTTATACAAACCGAATGTGGGAAAAGGCATGCAATGACAAATCTCTTGACTTGTTTCGCAAATGATAATGCTTCCTTCACCCGGTCAATTTCGGATCCCCCCACCTTATAGAACTCAACAATCCCAACTATAATAATAAAAAAGCCTATCTACAGCGACACTTGAAGTGATGATGATGTGACGACGATGATGACAAACAACGTCATTTTCAAATTGTGATAATAGCTCTCTTTCTCTCTCTCTTTTCATTTGACATCATCATGGTCCCTATTTCAGTTTTCGTACTACGCTTTCTTTCTTTTCAGACATGTCCAACAATACTTGCTCAAGGATAAACCACCTTGTTTCTCATTTCCAACACGTAAAACCAACTCGGAAACGCAATCCCAACCCGTCATTGCAATGCAGTCCCTATGGTACTTTATGCCACCCCCCATGTAAATAGCAACGTTGTAATGCGACTTCCATGTAGCAAAGATGCTTGCTTCTCCCCTACGGCAGTGCAAATACCACCGTAAAATGTTTCCTTCTGGTAAGCTACCATAGCAACAAAGAATAATAGCCAATGGACTAAGATTTATGATAGCACTCTTGCTACGGTTTGGCTTGGGAAGGGATGACAAGATCGACAAGATATCAGCATCTCCAGAGATAATCAGCACCAGTAACCAGGGATCAAAGTACTATGTTCATTTAAGGAAGAAGATCCTTCAAGAGTTACAGCCGAATGGTATGGATGGGATGGGATGGGATCGATACTCCTATGACGGGATGTGCTTATTTGGATGACAACAGGGTTTCGATCTGTATTTCGGGGATCATGTCAACATTTTGACAAGGATATGGAACATCGCGTAGAACATGATCTGGCGATCAGTGCTTTTCAACACCTGCTATCAAATCATACCGTGAATATACAACATGTGAAGGATCGAGAATGGCAAAGTAATGAACCTCTCCAGTGTATCCTTGTATGGCGTCATCCATCGTCCAGCCTTCCATTTTGCGAGTTGGATCATCGAGTAGGAGATCAATTAGTACCGTCCTATGATGTACGACAGCTATGGCCAGACAAGATCACCAGCATGATAGACGCAAATGATACCAGGGATATTGTGGCTGTAGGAGTAAAGAGATCGTCAGCAACTGTGAAGCTTGCAATGGCTCTATGGCGGTGTAATCAATATTATCAACAACCATCATCAGAATCGATTCTACGATAGCCATGTATTATTTAAATAGAAGTCTTCTATGTCTACATTCTACTACTCTTAGAGGTCTGTGTTGCAGCAGAAATACCAGCTTTTCTTCCAAGAATGGCACCCAACATTAAACCACTTTTTTTTTATAATACCAATAAGTCCCTTGTCCACTTGTTATTGCCTTGGATATTATTACTTACCTTCCTCCAGCATAATTCGAGCTTGCAATGCCACCTACTATTTCGCCAGCACCATAAAGATTAGGTATTTTGTTACCAAAGGAATCAAGCATGGCAGCAGTAGTGGGATCGACAGCGAGACCTCCAAAAGTGAACGTGATACCTAGTAGTTGCGAAGCAATCAATCATTCATGTTTGGATCGCTATCATCATAATCTATACCTGTAGTGATCTTGACAGCGACAAAAGGTGCTTCATCGATCGTACGAGCCCAATTGCTTTTTGGCATTTCAAGTTGGATACGAGAGGATTGGGTGGATAATCCATCCTTGACAGAGGGATCCCACTTGCAATTTGGATTTTCCTGTCGATGGGCGCGCACAGCTTCATTGTACTCAGTGATTGTCTTGATCAATTGTTCTTTGCTGGACAATGTTCCTTTCCAAGAGCCTTTGGTAGGAGTGGCGAGCTTTTCGGCAAGTTCTTCGATTGAGTCGGCCACCACCTTTTCTACCACATCATCGCTGTATTCTTCTTCTCTCAGGTACGGCAGCATTTTTGAATCCCAAATCTGGAAAGCGATACCACCTGGCTGTCGCATGATCTCCTTTCCAAAGAAGGCATACGTGTAATTTCGAAAGTCAGCCCCTTCATCCACAAAACGTACGCCATTGCTATTCAACATCAGGCCAAGTGGATAGCCGCTTTTGGTGAATTGATTGGTCAAGTGGACATCGCCTTGATGAGGATGGGTATTGGCATCCCAGCAGGTAGCATGACAGGAACTCCAACTGCCAGCCGTCTTGACATTACAATCACGTTGGGCAATCAAAAGGCCTTCACCCGTATTGTAAGGTGTACCTCGTACATGTGCCAAATCCCAATTGGGGCCAAGGTATTGAGCACGCATAGCAGGATTCGCTTCAAAACCACCGCAAGCCAAAATCAATGCATCCGTGGAGATCGTTAGCTTGTCACCTTCTGTTGTAATGGCTTGTATGCCTGTCACCTTGGATTGATTTGGGTGGGTCAAAATGTTTGTCAAGCTTGTGCCATAGCGCACAATGACACCATGCTTCAGGGCTGCGTCATGGTAATTCTTCATCAATCCCTTGCCGCCGTTCACAATACTCAGAACCATTCCTCCCCAGAATTTGTATCGACCCTCCACCTTGTATGCTTGACGATGGAATGAAAATTGGAATTGGATTCCCACCTTGTTGAGCCAATCAATGGTATCACGACTTTCGTCCACCAATGTGTTGGCAAGTGCTTCATCAGCTCGACCACCACTCACACGCATCACGTCATTGTAGAATTGCTCACGCGTATAAGGCTCCATGTCAATCAATTTTGCAGTTTCAGCATCCACATTATGCACTATCGGAAGAAGGTCATCCAATCCATGGAACACAGTACGGAATGCACCTATAAAGAGAGAACGTGTATTAGGTAATGACATTCTGTAACCAAAGGAATGGATTGGGCTCATACTTACCAGCAGTAAAGTAACTATTGCCACCGGGATACGCATCCGCGGTTGATTTCTCAATCAAAAGAACCTTGCTTGCACCGGCTTGTTTGGCTGAAATGGCTGCGGAATAACCCGCGTTCCCGCCACCTATGACAACGACATCGTAAAATTCACTCATATTGCGTGCTTGTGTGAGAAAAAAGGAGGAATGGGGGAAAAGGTACACATACAATGATTAAATAGCTGAGAAGGGGTTCCCAAACGCCATGGCCATCGGATATTTGGGACAAAATTTCTTCCGTGATGCAGGTCGCCTTTAATCTCGTCATAATCTACTTCCCACGAATCTATCAAAACACTCTGCATGTTTTATCAAATCACCTCTTGTGTGTGTGAATGTCAAGAATAAAAAAGTTTGCTTTCACCCGATATGGCGAAATATGAAAGGGTCCTTTTACCCATATCGGACCCCACATCTCGCTCACGCCCGATCCTTTTTTTTCTTACCTTCTGCAGGACTCACCATCCACATGTAACTGGATCATGTCCCCGCGTGTGTCTTGTTATATAAAGCCCTGTTGCATCCCATGGCTCTTTTTTCTTTCACACACACACACAACCACAATGGCTGACGTTGACAAGGACAAGCACTCATCCCCTCCTGTGGATCACGAAGTCTTGGAACCAGAAGCTGCTGCTACTACCACGGATCCTGAAAAGGGCTCAGATCACAAATCTCTTGAAAAAAGAATCGTTCGGTAATGAGTGCGATATAATAAAGTGATCTTTGTATACAGTGATACTCATTGTGGGTCATCATAGGAAACTTGATCTACGCCTTCTTCCGTTGCTTTGTATTTTATACTTTTTGGGTTATTTGGATCGGTAACTAGGAATGACTTTTTTTACCTAAAAATGCCATGGCTCAATTCTGTTACTCTTTTAGATCCAACATTGGCAATGCTAAACTTGGTGGGTTGATTGATGACCTTGGTTTAACCACGAGCCAATTTCAATGGTGCTTGTCTATCTTTTATTTCGGTTATGTGTTATTTGATGTGCCGGCAAACATCATCTTGCGCAGATGGCGTGCATCCTATTGGCTTGCCATCATTACGGCGTAAGTGTATACCTTATGAAAGAGACCCGCAATGCACTCACCACGCCTTTTAATAGTTTATGGGGCGTTGTTGCTATGGCAATGGCAGGAACTAAAAACTTTCCAGGTCTTATTATTGCACGTTTGTTCTTGGGTATCCTCGAAGCAGGTAACAGCGTCTATAAAGCTTGATGATACAATGGCAGCCTATTGATACGATGATGTTTTAGGTTTCTTTCCGGGTGTCCTGTAACGTATCAGCCATCTCCATTGTTTACACACACGCTGACTCTCTTTTGCATTTATAGATATTATCTCTCGATCTGGTATACGAGAGGTGAATATGGCCGACGAGTGAGTTACTTTTGGTCGTTTAGCTCGCTTGCAGGTGCATTTGGTGGCTTGATCGCATATGGTATCTCCATGATTCCCACGCACACATTGAACACATGGCAGTGGTATGATCCATTTATTATGCATGAAAACGCTATCCACTGATGCACTATTATGATTCAGGTTGTTTATTATTGAAGGTGCTCCATCGGTGGTAGCTGCCTGTGTAGCAGCTTGGTATCTTCCAAATACACCGGAAACTGCAAAGTTCTTAACCCAAGATGAACGCAAAGTTGAGATTGAACGTCTTGCAACAGGCAAGTAGTCCTATTTGAGAGCAGGAAGAAGGGTTCTTGGTATATAATAGAGCTAACCATTGCTTATATGATTTATAGATCAAGGAGCTGCTAATGATCACGCGTGGTCATGGGATCGAGCTGCATCTGTATTCTTGGATTATAAAACATACGTCTATTGTTTCATCTACATCACGGGAACAAGCGCTCTGCAAGGTGTAACCCTCTTTCTTCCTTCCATTATCAGCGGGATGGGAGCCTGGGATAAGGCGGTATCTCAAGCTTTGACTACACCCCCTTACTTTTTGGCCTTTATCTTTACCATCATTGCAGGCTATACATCAGGCAAGTGGGATGAAAGGTGTACGTTGGATTTTATTGACATTCTCTTGATAATAGATCGGTTCTTTGATCGTGCATATCATATGATTGGTATCAATGTCGTGGGCATGGTCGGTTTCTTGTTGCTGATGTTTATTGCCGAAGAACAAGTGGGCGTACGATACTTTGCTGCTTGCCTATCGACAATTGCTGTGGTAAGATATGATGAGATGGAAGCATATGATCGTACTTTGATGACTCAATTTGCTGCTTCTAGTATGCCAATGTCCCTGTCAAGGTGGCCTGGTTCAATAATAACTTGTAAGTAGGGTTAGACTGCTCCAAAATCCATTCTTCTCACTTTACGCTATGTAGTGGTGGATTGACACGCCGTGCCCTCGCCTCTGCAGTGATTGTTGCTATAGGTACAATCGGTGGAGCGATTGGCGGCCAAATCTACTTCGATGAGCCATTTTACTTTGGCGGAAACACCATTGCCTTTTGTTGCCTAGGCGCACAAAGCATTGCTGATATTACACTGCGCATTGTTTTGGCTCGGGAAAACAAACGACGTGACCAACTGACTCAGGAACAAAAAGAATATGAAATTTTCAAGTATGGAGGTGCCGAGTTGGCAGGTGATCGCCATCCCGATTTTCGTTACGTATTATAATGTCTCTTGTCACGTATATACATCTTGCCTATATCTATTGTATTATAATAATATAATATCTTCATGATAATGCAGGGGTCTTCAATGAATGATGTAGTAATAAAGCAAAGCTATGGATGGTTGTGATGAATGCTTGTACGACGTGAGCCCAATATCATACATGAATAAAAGTCCAAGAAGGGATTACACTAACTGAACATGCGATGCATACCACGTTGGCGACAAGATCTATACATGCTCGAAGAAGAAAAGTCGTAACATCATATTTGATTTTCGATACACCCTAGTGAAAGAATGATATGATAGGAGAAAGAGAAGTTGTGTATGATGATAATAGGGGACAACATTGATGTTTATAACTAGATGGTGTGTGTGGTTGTATTTCGGTGACCACAAAGAGTGATAAAAAAATTGTTGGGGTTGCCAGCACAAAGAGTCTCAGTGTGATTGATTGTTCATGCATAGATCGGTATTGTAATGTAAACAAAGTGACAGGCACCATAAGCGTGCACATTTTCAATGCAGACATGGTGTCTTTATTTCTCAATCACTAGAATTATCCTCATTGTGTCAGTTTCATTCTTCAACTAAATTAATCTTTTAAAACGATCTGTGACGATGCGTTGCTTTGGACGTGAATGGAGAGCGTTGCTCCAGTAAGGACGAGGATACCCAAGCGCAATCCTTACATGCATGGAGTGTCTGTGTATGCAGACGGATGATGATGATAGCTGTAGATGGTAGACAGATTACACAAACTGATGATGAACGTTGTTGGCCTTTTAGGAATGTAGAAATGTTGGATAAACGCAGGTGTTACGACAACGATGATGGTAGATACGACAGCAGAAAGATCAAAGTGTCTAATTTCCAATCCCAACCGTTCCATGTACCAAACCAATAATCAGATCCATATCCATAACGAGTCGTATATATTGAAACAAGTTGCTACGCGTAAATAAAGCTGCTTCTATATAAAGACTATCTGCTGTACACGTAAAAACGGCTGCAAGGCAGATTGTTGCAAGTGAAGAATGCTGTTCGAGACAATGAAGCAAAGACATTGCTAATAGCAACTGCTGGAATGAATGCTGTTACGTTTGATTGTCGTAAAGGAGCGTGCAAGAGAGTGTGTAGTGTCAAGAGACGCGTGTGTTGTAGTAGGCTGAGTACATGCCATGGAGTTGCCATTCAGTCAAAGACAATCGGATCAAGGCAGTTGTAGGATTGACATGATGGGGCGAAGCAGTACAATCGTTCGCAGGTGGTAGTTGTAGTTGAATGGGGCAACAGTTGAGAATGGGAAGAAGAGTGGATAAGTGAGAGTGGAAGAGGTGGAAATTAAATCTGTCAGGCAGTCAGACATATTCATATACACTGATATAAATGTATGATATTGGGATTGTCTGTCTCGAACCTCAAACTTGCACACAATATGCTCTAGGTCATGCTGAACAACTTTGTCTTAATAACGAACCCACACTTCATTTGAAAATTTCGAATGGCAGAGCATAATGTGGGATTGACTATAACGGATGAAAATTGGGAAAGCGCCGGATTTATGAAAAAGTCAATTAGTATGTAGTTTCTTGAGATTCCCCATCTCGCACTTGAAACTTGGTCAGATGGTTCTCTGGGACATGCTGATCAACTCCATTCATTTAAAAACCGCATGGTTCATTATGAACATTTTGAATGCCGGCCAGCCCAAATGTAGGAGAAAGTGGGGTAGACGCTCCTGTTCCCCGAGATTGCCCACCTCGAACCTGAAGCTTTCACACAACATTCTTTCAACCACGCCGAGCAATTTCGTTCTCATAAAGTCCCCAGAGTTCATTATGAAAACATTGAATGTAGGAGAGACGACGAAGGGATGGTAACATAAATAGGGTGTACGGCCGTACGCGCCGATATTGCTGGTGGGGACGTCGAAACTTGGTCAGGAGGTGCTCTCGGTCATGCTGATCAATATCGTTCTCATAAAGTCTCTACACATCACTATGGAGATTTGGAGAAACAGGCACCTTTATGTTTTTGCATATACTGTAAGCGTGATGCTATATGGAGAGTGGAGTTTGTTCATTGTCAAGTAGGTAGACCCCGATAGAGCCGAAGATGCAGACGGACTTCTTTGTGCAACACAGCTCATTTGCATGATACTTCACAATGAACAAAGGCCACTTGTCATATATCATCACGCTTACAGCATATGTAAAAACATAAAGATAGCCGTATCTCTAAACTTTACAATGAAACATGGGGTTTTCAATCGAACAAAGTTGCTCGTCGGGGTGAAGCGCACCTTGGGTGCAAGTTTCACGATCAGGCTCGCCGATCCTAGATTTCGCAATGTCACCACCAGCCAAAGTGGATCGTGGGTCGACCTCTCGAATTTTTTTTTCGACTTTGGCTGGTGGTGACATTGGGTGAATCTGAGATCGGCCACGACGATCGTGAAACTTGCACCCAAGGTGCGCTACACCCAGGCGAGCAACTTTGTTCGATTGAAAACCCCATGTTTCATTGTAAAGTTTAGAGATACAGGCATCTTTATGTTTTTACATATACTATAAGCGTGATGCTATATGATAAGTGGCCTTTGTTCATTGTGAAGTATCGTGCAAATGAGCTGTGTTGCACAAAGAAGTCCGTCTGCATCTTCGGCTCTATCGGGGTCTACCTACTTGACAATGAACAAACTCCACTCTCCATATAGCATCACGCTTACAGTATATGCAAAAACATAAAGGTGCCTGTTTCTCCAAATCTCCATAGTGATGTGTAGAGGCTTTATGAGAACGATATTGATCAGCATGACCGAGAGCACCTCCTGACCAAGTTCCGACGTCCCCACCAGCAATATCGGCGCGTACGGCCGTACACCCTATTTATGTTACCATCCCTTCGTCGTCTCTCCTACATTCAATGTTTTCATAATGAACTCTGGGGACTTTATGAGAACGAAATTGCTCGGCGTGGTTGAAAGGATGTTGTGTGAAAGCTTCAGGTTCGAGGTGGGCAATCTCGGGGAACAGGAGCGTCTACCCCACTTTCTCCTACATTTGGGCTGGCCGGCATTCAAAATGTTCATAATGAACCATGCGGTTTTTAAATGAATGGAGTTGATCAGCATGTCCCAGAGAACCATCTGACCAAGTTTCAAGTGCGAGATGGGGAATCTCAAGAAACTACATACTAATTGACTTTTTCATAAATCCGGCGCTTTCCCAATTTCCGCCCATCATAGTAAACCCCACATTGTGCTCTCCCTTTCGAAATTTTCATATGAAGTGTAGGTTCTTTACTAAGACAAAGTTGTTCAGCATATCCTAGAGCATATTGTGTGCAAATTTCAGGTTCGAGACAGGCAATCCCAATATCATGCATTGATATCAGTGTATATGAATATGTCTGACTGCCTGACAGATTTAATTTCCACCTCTTCCACTCTCACTTATCCACTCTTCTTCCCATTCTCAACTGTTGCCCCATTCAACTACAACTACCACCTGCGAACGATTGTACTGCTTCGCCCCATCATGTCAATCCTACAACTGCCTTGATCCGATTGTCTTTGACTGAATGGCAACTCCATGGCATGTACTCAGCCTACTACAACACACGCGTCTCTTGACACTACACACTCTCTTGCACGCTCCTTTACGACAATCAAACGTAACAGCATTCATTCCAGCAGTTGCTATTAGCAATGTCTTTGCTTCATTGTCTCGAACAGCGTTCACAACCTTGTCGTGTTCTACTACAGCACTCGCTCTTGCACCGTCCTCTGCCACGACCAACATCACAGCAGTTGCTATTCGCGAACCCTTCACTCGATCATCTTAAACAGCATCCTTTACTTTCAGTACTTTTTGCCCTTAAGCCTCTTTCACGTGAACAGCAGATAGCCATTGTACAGAGGCAATTTGCCTTCAATACATACAGACTCCTTTGGACGATGCCATATCAAGTACGCCTCAATACAAGCAATCTTCACCTGGTTGAGCTGCGATGGAAAGTGACCAAGAAAAAGGTTGATCAACAACCTGATGGAAAAGGATCAGCAGCAGTATTGAACTTGCAATGGCTATGATGTTGGATGCAATCGAGCGAGAAAGAAATCTGGGATGTTGCTTTGGTTACCTGTCGCGTCGGCAGCAAGAAGAATGGATCATACATGTGGATACGGCCGAGGATACACGATGGATTAGATGGAATTGGCGAAGGGGCTTATATATTTAACGAAAGGTGTTTTACAGCCATGGTTGATGTTGGAGTACTCAAGACGATGCATGCAGCAGCCAAGAATATAATGACATAGTTATCCCTGTTGACCCTTAGTATATAATTCATCCGTATCTTATTCAACTTGCAATTCTTTTCTTTTGTCATCTTTACTTTATCAACACCCATACTACCATATGCTATGCTTAGACGTTTTCACTGAATGAAGATGCGGTCCAACACGGTATTTAGAGTAGAAGGGTATCGTACTATTAGCGCATATGATGTGCAAGATGTGGATCACCACATGTATTGGTTTATGGATCGAAAAGGGAAACATGAATTTGAAGGTCGGAAAACGGGGTTGAATCATTGAAATACATCATTTATATCAAGATGCTTTTGTTATAGGTGAAAGCTAGTTGGTTTTATCACACGCTTGTATTGTAAAGATAATAAACGCGAGAGCGATGATGTTCAACATTGTGCATGTTATATAAATTTGTTGGTGGTCTGTTGTAAGCTTAATTCATTATGTATATTCAAGAAAAATGTGAGCTGGAATGGCATGAACACGTTAACACACCATGCTTACCTATGACCAATTCCAGCTAACGCTATCTTATGCGACCTTATATAAGAGCGGACCATTCCTTACGCACCATCATAGGCGGACCTTTCTATGAGCAGGCAGGGAAGGATCGATCATGCATGTCTCAACCAATAGGATTGATCCTTCGACTTCGTTGCACAAGCAGGTACTGTAAGTGATGTCCTTCCTTGCCATGGATCGAACTGGCCTTGCGTGATTCGAGCAGAGCTTTCTCAAAGACAAGGAATCGCCCGACGTTGCTCGTATGGCGGTTATTTGCTTTTTTCCTTTGAGAGGATCGCTCACGGTATACCAAATAGTCATCATTGATTGTCTAACTTGGCTGTTTTTTATTTATAGAGACGGCGCTTACGATGATTACGATATTCACAACAATGACGATACCAATGATACCCACTCTCACAACAATGACGCTGATAACGACCACGGGATCCACAACAATGACGGTAACGACAACAGCAAAAACAAGCATGGTTTACCTTCCTCCAGCCAATATGACGTTGCTTGATCAAGTCCTATATCTTATCGACATCTAAAAGGAATCCTGCAAGATCCCATTCTTTTCTCCCTGCATGTTTTGGATATTGGTGACGAGGAAATTGACGACTGTTGCCGAGCACATACGAGTACGAATGATGGCGGATGATGAAGACAAGGATGGTAGCAAAGTAGCTAGATGAAATAAAGCATTGTTTATTACCGCACTTGTTGCACTCTGCTAGCTTGTGGATGTACATAATATAGCTTCGAAGATGGAATAATAAAGGTGGTTTGGTTATCGGCCATGCGAGAAGTATATGTTTCTTCTGATACAATATATAAATGATCGCGATGAAAGCTTGTACGACTTGAGCCCAATATCACACATAAATGAAATTGCCTTTTCATCATGGCGGAGGAGAAGTAATTGAGTCCATTCATATTGCTGCCAAGGTCAATAAGGAGTCATGGTGTTCAAAAGTGCAACTCTCTATGCATGAAAAAATGCATGCTGCTTACTGATGTTGATTGAAAGCAAGCTATTTTAAAGATATGTACGGGGACCGTGCATTTATATCTCAATGCTGCTGCATTATAAATTTAGGCAGTGTCAGCCGATTTATGCTTTCGATGACAGCAAAAGAAGATTCGAGGATGCCTAACACGCTATATATATCTGCAAACGACCACTTATAACAAGGTGATCAAGGCTCTTTTAATGTGATGGACGTTTTTTGTTGATTAAATGAGAGGATGCAATAAAGATGTGCTAGTGCAAAATGTGCCTGGACAAGCATTTACGGCTTTTACCCCATTGGGAGGATATTTTCCTATTGGTGCATGACATACAGCAACACCCAGAAACCTTCCAAATCGGGATTGGTTTATGCAGTTGCAGTTTTTAAATGGGGTGCATTTTTCTACTCTATCCCTTTTTATCCACTCTACACATACACACAAAATGGCATCGGCATTGTCAAACGGCGAAAACAAAAACTATGGCGTGTTGCTAAACAAGGTCAATGATCTTCAAGTTGTGGAGATTCCTATGCCAACACCCAAGGAAGATGAAGTGCAAGTGCAAGTTAAGGCGACAGGCATATGCGGTTCTGATATCCACTTGTGGAAACATGGTGAAATTGGCATTTTTCCTGTGACTCGTCCACAGCTCTTGGGTCATGAAAGTGCTGGTATTGTCACCAACGTCGGATCCAACGTCCACGATCTACAGATTGGCGATCGTGTTGCCATTGAAGCGTAAGTCGACGACACCCCCAACCACTACTACTATGACAGCGGTCTGATAATAGTGTTATACTAGTGGCATTCCATGCTCGGAGTGTGATCAATGCATGAGTGGACGATATCATTTATGCCCTACCGTTGTATTCAAATCGACACCACCTTATGATGGTCTGCTTGCAAAGTACATTACACATCCAGCACGTTGGGTACACAAGATGCCAGAGGAGATCTCCTATGAAGAAGGCGCCCTACTGGAACCTCTCAGTGTGGCCATTGCTGCTATTGAACGAGTGGGTGTATCATTTGGTCGATCCTTGCTTGTTACAGGATGCGGTCCTATTGGCTTGATGGTGCTGGCTGTGGCCAAAGCAGTAGGCGTGAGTCCTGTGATCGTCACTGATGTCCAACAAAGTCGCTTGGAATATGCTGAAAAGATGGGTGCCGATTACACGTATCAAGTCAATCCTCGTTTGGCCGATGTAGATATCGCAAGAGATATCCGAGCACTCACTCCCAATGGTGAAGGCGTTGAACATGCTCTTGAATGCACCGGGATTGAATCCTCTTTTCGTGCTGCTATCATGGCCACGCGTGACGCAGGCACTTGCTGTCTTGTTGGTGTAGGCAAGAATGACCAAAGTCTACCCGTCAACAATTTTGCCATGCGGGAAGTGGACATTCGTGGCTTGTTTAGGTACCATCATACTTATCCACGGGCCATTCAACTCTTGACAAGCGGCAAATTGGATGTCAAGCACTTGATCACTCATCGATTTGAATTCATGGATGCACTCAAGGCCTTTGATACAGCTGCGGATTATTCTACGGGCGCCATCAAGGTACAAATCATCAATAGTGATTAGACACACACACACACACATACACACACATTTATACATATATACACACACACCTTTTTGGCTTGTACAGAAAACCACCTTCTTTTTGCATCTCCCCATCACATACACCACCACCACACATATCTTCATTTTTTCCTATATTATCAAACAGAGAGAAAAAGGCAAAAGCAGCTATAATTATTATTATTATTGTTGTTTATGGTTGGAGATATAGAGTTGGAGTATGTATGGTCGCTGATGCGTTGCAAATGAAACCGAAAGCTTATGTGATCCCACCATTGTAACGAGTGATCAAGTCCACATGTCATACGGAGTTTTGTCATTCATGCCGCTACCAGCATTAATATCCGACGTGATATAAAAAGCCATCCCGACAAGGATCCTGATGAACCATTTCCCACTATTCATCATGCCAACCGTTCCTGCTTTTATCCCAAGCACCACACATCAGCGATCACGGATACCGTCTTTGATAGTTCTTGTCATTTGCATTACAATGATGGCATCGACTGTATTAGCCGTCATGTCATCATCATCTACATCAGAAAACCAGAACACATTGAGTCATCGTCGTCGATCATCGGATGATGATGATGAGGATGATGATGGTGATGACAAGGTATCATCAGCATCATCAACGTATTCCGATCGTCTTGTATCCAAATATGCCAATTTGACGTATATTCAAGTGAGAGATGATGGTGCATTGCCTCGTCGTCTTTTTGCTGTGGGTGATATACATGGATGCTTGGATGAATTTAACGAATTACTCGACACCATTCAATATGATTATAAAAGTGGTGATCGGCTTATTCTTTTGGGTGATCTCGTAGCCAAAGGCCCTGATAGCTCTGGTGTCGTACAACGTGCTCGGGAAACGAATGCATGGTGTGTTCGTGGCAACCATGATGATAAGGTCGTACGACTTGCAACCTTCCAACGCAGCAGCATCATGCATCCATATCATAACAAGGAATTCAAAGTGGTTCCTGAAGGCAAGGTTCATGATCCTCTTAAGCTGGATAATCATCACGTGCATATTGCCAGGTAACAATCATCGGGATGATTGTTCTACTTTTATTGACTCGATTTCTTTATAAAGCCAGTTGATGATGAGTGATGGCGATTATGAATATCTCGCAGGGTGTCCCATGATGCTTGCATTGCCTGTATTGCAAAGCTTGTTTGTTCATGCTGGGTTGGATCCATCCCATCCATTGGATCAACAAGAACCCTTTTTTGTCATGAATATGCGATCTCTTCAAGAAGATGGTTCACCGGCAAAGCATCGAAGTGACGGTGTACGCAGTTGGACCCATGCTTGGGAGGAGATGTTGACAAGCCCGCATCCTACCACTGCTTTCCGTAATGTATACTATGGCCATGCAGCTGCCAGTCGTCTTCAATTAGGAAATCATACTTTTGGCTTGGATTCAGGATGTGTTTATGGTGGTCAATTATCTGCATTAGATGTCTTGACACATCAGTTATATCAAGTGCAATGCAAGCAGTATGCCGAACATGATTAAAAATTAGAGGGTGGTGCTGCTGCTGCCCAAATAGTAATCTCATGTCATCATCCACCACGTGTTATGTCGCATGAACAGCAGTGTATTTAGTATATGAGAGGGGGTAACCATCATGACCCTTATCCATAGGAACATATAAAAGAGGGAAACGTCTATTATATAACGCTTGCTGCAGTGTTGTAATTCATGCAGCGTTGGGTGTTCTATTGATTCTCAGCTTGCACTCCTCTCTTTCTTTTTCCCTCAAACTCGACTCCATTTTCTGCCATGGACGCTCTCGATAAGACTCCTTCCAACATATCAAAACATGATAGACTTCCTCAACCCCAAAACACCAATCACATTAGCTCGGCTCCATTCCGAGAAAAGCTCCTTTCCAATTCATCCTATCTCGCAGCAGAAATCCCACTCAAGCTTGGTCATTGGGTCTCCCATCTGTGGAATCAACAAGAGCAACAGCAATCATCGAGCGACTCGACACTATGGTTATTAGGCTGCGAATATGCTGTGAATATGAGCACCCTGGAGAAGGATATGAGGCGTGCACAAAGAGAACCCATATTTGATACTACTACCATCACTGGAGAAGATAACGACGACGACGATGACGAGACGACTGCAGAGACTGGGGACAATACAGCAACAGCATCAGCATCATCAGCACCTTCATCGTATGATATGACAATGCCACCGGATTTCTATCACGATTTGTGTTCACGATTATGGATGACGTATCGGCACAATTTCCCACCTATTCGACCTTCTGCATACAAGACTGACATTGGATGGGGATGTATGTTGCGCAGTGGTCAAAGCTTATTGGCAAACACGTTACTCATTCACTGCTTGGGACGAGGTAATGTGAACACAAGTTCTTTATCTTTTTTGCATGGCTTACATGTGAATGGATGACAGATTGGCGCCGAGAAGATAATGCAGAGCAAAACAAGGAATATCGCAAGGTAAACAAGGTAAAAAGTAATCGAAACAAGGCTGATGTATATGCTTTGGCAGATTATTCAATGGTTCTTGGATGAGTTATCGCCTAGAGCTCCATTCTCTATCCATCGTATCGCACTTCTTGGCAAGCAACTAGGCAAGAGCATTGGTGAATGGTTTGGACCCAATACAATCAGTCAAGTCATTCTGTACGTTGTCATTATGAATTGCCATCATCATCATTTGCTAACGTTGCTCTACTTCCTCTAGTGCTTTGGTTTCAGATTTCCCTGCCGCTCATCTTTCAGTGTATATTGCATCGGATGTGGTGTATCGTGATGATGTCGAGGATGTCATTAGCGGAAAACGACCTCGAGGAGATTACGGCTGGTGCCAAAGTCAAGAAGCACGTGATATATATCGGCATTACACGCCTGTCGTGCAAGAACAAGCCGGTGGTGGTAGTGGTGCTGGAGAAGCTGTGCTTATTCTGGTGGCTATTCGTCTCGGCATTGATCAGTTACATCCCACCTATTATCCAGCACTCAAGGAATGTATGCGGTTGCCATGGTTTGTGGGTATTGCAGGTGGACGTCCCAATTCGTCGCTCTACTTTGTGGGCCTACAAGGAGACGACCTCTTTTATTTGGATCCACACTTTTCTCGACCTGCTCTAGAAACATTGCCAATGCACGAATATACCAAACAAGACTTGGATACCTATCATTGTCCCATTCCAAGGAAAATTCATATTTCTCAATTGGATCCATCCATGATGCTGGGATTTTATTGTCGAACTCGAACCGAGCTGGATGCATTTTGTGAGCGGATAACACAGGTAGGAATAACGTTTAGTGTATCGACAACACATATACTGACACACTTTTGGATAGATGTCCAAGATATATACACCTATTTTCACCATTGCCAAACGTGCTCCAGAGTATGATGAGGATGTTCGAAGCGAAAATGACTTTGGGATTGTGAGCGACGAAGAAGAGGAGGAGCATGATGCCGTTTCCGAGACTTCATTGTAGTAGCCATAGCAACCGATTCATATATTGTAATACCCCCCATCTTTGTATTCAGTCATCAACACGATTTTATATGTATTATCTATGGACAACGTCTTATGCTGTGTGACAATGAGCATTCTGGTTGGATATCAGGTGATGTTTTAAGCGGAGAGCAGTAGGGTGACTTTGGTCCTTTTGCAGAACACAGAGCAACAAGGGTCGTCGTCCTTTTTACAACACACACACACACACAATGGGAGGTCCACGATTAGAAGTTGTCAAAGTCGGTTGAGCAATAATGGCTACGTGACAAGTGACAATTGAATTGAACCATGTTATTAGTTTGGCTTTTATGTCTTTTTCCCTGTGGGAGTTATGCTTTACTTTGGTGGTCCCGATTTCTTCGACAAGCATGTCAAGGGTATCAAGTTTTGGCCTGACTATGAGACGACTCACGTAAGTCTTTTATAATCGGAATGATGAATAAGCGCTCATATTACATATATTAGAAACCCCCAACTACGAGTGATGAAGTACGAGAAACGCTAAAGACATTAAAAGAGCAACGTGAAGAACGATGGAGGAGGTATAACGAGCAACAATCCAAATAAAAACGACATCAAACCGATTGGTTTATTCTTCAACAACACGCTATTCGACTATAAGAGTGGATGGGGATAAAGGATGTTGGGGGCGGGGAGAGAGGATTTTAGGCAGCAAGTTCTTTTGGTGTAGGGCTTTGCCAAGAATAATTTTGAAAAGGGGCCAACAAGGAACGTATTTTCTCGAGCACCTTGACTTCTTGTTCGGAAGGCTTTTCAGTACCTTGTTTTCGTGCCTTGACACGTTCCAATGTATCCAACGCTCTCTTGACATCATCTGCATTTTGACATCCGATATAGGTACAATCCATGTTGCTGGGTTCACGACCACTGAATGAATAAATGGAAGCCAGTTCTGCAATATTGAGCCCATTCTCCTTGGCAACTTGAGCACATGCCTTGGCAGCCTCGCGTAGATCAGCATGAGCAGGGTGCCAATCGGGTGGACCAGCGTCACGGAAGAGAGCCATACCCAGTGGAGATGCATTAGCGATATAGCGTACACCAGCACCACGGAATTTCGGAACATATTCAGCCAATTTTGAGTTTTGCAGCGTGTAATGGCAATAAGACAAAATCACATCCAACGGCTTTCCTTTCGAGTGTTGGTGTTCGGCAATCTTGAGCAATACAGGAAGAGGATATCCTATGTGGATTTGTATATAAGTAACATAGTCGTCATCATTGTAGTAATAGCACTAAAAGTTACCTGAACAACCAACGTACTTGATCACACCTTCATCCTACCATATGCCCACAAAGTTAGAAACAGATCTCTTCATATACAAATAAAACTCTTACCTTGAGTTGAAAAAGACTTTCGAGAGCATTACCGGATCCAACCACGTCATTGAAATCAACAAATTCGACATCATGGCAAAGCACCACGTCGATGTAATCCGTATGTAGTCGTCGCATACTCTCCATGACACTCTCGCGTACTCGTTTGCCGCTATAATCGAAATCACGAGGTCGATAGCCATATCGTCCAACCTTGGTTTGAATGTAATAGGATTCTCTGGGGTATTCGCCCTTCAATGCTTCAAGAGCATCACCCAAGACGATCTCGCTGTCTCCATAGTATGGCGACGTGTCAAATACATTGATACCTATAGCATAAGGACTGTGAGTATTCAACAACAAGGTGGTAGCTCATATACAATGGCTTTCATTCACTTACCACCGCTCAATGCAGCACGGCATGCCTCTACAGGCCAGTGCGATTCAATCTTGTCATAGTTGCCTGACAATGCACCTGCACCAAAACCCAACTCGGAAGGTTTGAAATCAGTCTGACATACGATCTAATGTAGACAATGAGTATCCAATAATAAAAAAGTGTTTAAACGAACCTACTTGAGGAGACATGTTGATACGAACAAAAAAGACGCGAGCCTGAGAAACCTGTTGTTGGCGGCGGGAATGTGCCTTTAAAAGTAGTAAGCTGATCACCGTGTGTAACAGATGACTGCGCTCGGACAAGTGTGTGTGCCCCTTGCAACTTCCGACGTGGGAATCATCATATACTTGGGACAGTAAGTGCCTGTCGTCCTCTTTGAAAATGGTGTTCTCGTTTCAAAGCGCCGTAAATATGCCACCTGTTCTTCTTCATTAGGATGATCGTCGTTGCATAATACCGATTACTATATTGTTACCGCTATATATATGATGGTGTTGTATTTCCATCATCATGCTTCGTCCCTGCAACACAGGTACGATCAATGCTGTGTTTTTTCTCGATCCAAATGTTTATGTTTACTATATTACAGCATCGATACGATCTTGATCATCCTCCTCAAGTGTGCCAGCTCCCACGTGTATATAGATAGATTCATCAAAGCCATCAAGGTTGCATAAATATTGTACCACCCCTACCCACATGCAGGGATTCATTATCATACAGCTTATTGTTTTCGTGGTAAAAGATGATTTTATATATACAGACAATAATAACGTTCTTGAATATGATATTGGTTGATACGTAAGACACCATCAATACAATTAGATATATAATACAAAAGGGTTGCGGCTGATACTACTAGTCATCTCCTGGAGGAGAAGGAGGTCCAGTGACTTGGCCTGGGACCCGATGCAATATGTGCCTTCGAAACAATATAGCTTCCCATATTTGACGATAACCATGTTTGTGTTGCAGCTCATCTAATACACAGTAAGCAATGATTTACTTATAAAACGCTGTCAGCAGTACTTACATCCGGAAACGAAATTGCCATGTAAGCCATACGCTCGTTCAATATAACTCCTCAATGGGCCACTGACAAGCTCAAAATGAGTGCCAAGCAGAATATCACGTTTAAGATTGCCTTGGTGATCTTGGAGTATTTCATTTTGCAAAGGACCTGGCAATTCGTCGGATAAGCCTATGTACCATAGATACGTCAATCCCATGCACACACACACACACACACACACACACAGAAATACATACCACTTAAGAAATCATTCCATTTAAGGAACCATTTCCGCTCGATGATGTAGCAGTAATCATGGCTCTCTTGCGAAACAACAAGACGCCGTTCAATGGCTCGTCGAGCATGTTTAGCTTTATGTGCGAGTTGGTCATCTTGAGGATACGTCAATAATGCCTCTATCATCATGCGTACCAGGTATCGCTCGGTGATTGGTTTTTGAACATTTGGGAATCCCCAGAAACCAACCTAGCGTTTAGATGCATGAGCTCCATGTCGAATGACTTTTGCCTATGATGATGATCGCTTACTGGCTTGTTGCATGCATAACACCAAACTTCGAGAAAATGATCAGCTGAAAGTTTCAAGACATAGGGATGACCCGTCGTATTGTAATGATCACGAAGGTGACCTGGATATTGTTCTGGTGAGAAAAAGGCGTCTCCACAACCTACATCCATGTCATCATTGATAGTGAATAAAGTGGATCATGTATGTACGGCAGATCATGCTTACCAACAAAGTCGCAGTAAGGGTATAAGCATAGCCCTGACGCCTGCTGCTGTTGTTGACAGCATTTTGTGGTCAATGATTTCCAAAAAATATCCGATTTCCAAATCAACGATGCCATTAACCTTGCATTATGCAAGTGTTTGCATATATTGAAAACATCGCCTGTAGCATAAAGATCCCACCATGTCTGTTGTGGGTCACGATAAATGATACCCAGGTGTCGTGCAAAATCACGCCAAAATAACTGATCGTGCTTGAGTTGGTAGAGCTTGTGACAGCAGCTCAGGAATCGTTTACCAGATGATGGTGGTACAAACGTTAAAATGAGACAAAGGATCTCATTTGGCAATTCCAAAATCATGACCATATGCGAAACAAAAAGAAGAGATCAAGGTATTGGGGGTGGTTTCCCATTTTCCTGCTGGGTGATGATGTTTGCAAGTTTGTTTTCAAGAGATAGAATAATACACCGAGTACATATAATTTGAAAGAAGCAATTCTATTAAGCATGGTCGATAAAGATTGTGTATGTCATGCCCCCAATCAAACCGCCTATCAATGGTGCAAAAATGGGTACAAAGGAGTAATAGTTCCTAATAGAGAAGACGCCAGTGCCCCATCCAGCCACAGCTGTAAAGAGTCTGGGACCGAAATCACGAGCTGGATTCAGGGAGAAGCCTGATGTATAACCAAGACCCAAAGATAAAGTCATAAGGCCACAAGCGATAAAGACGCCTTGAGATTGATGGAACGGCATGTTGTTCGGATGACCGGTAACCATGATAAGCAAACATAAGAGTGCCGTGCCGACGATTTCGGAAGCCACTGCAGCACCATAGCCGACGTATAAGGGTGGATAGGTTGCGAAAATACCGGCTGTACCATGTTCACCAAGGATTTGACGATCACCACCATCAAATTCATTCAATGCTGGATAAATGACCGAATACAAGATAGCTGCACCCACAAAAGCTCCAAGGAATTGTGCCGTGAAATACACAGGTAGCTTCCGAGTAGGGAAACCAGAAAAGGCCCAAAACGTCAATGTCACCGCAGGATTGATGTGAGCACCCTGAATTGTTGTACATATGAGAGGGAGAGAATCATATTGCCATTTCACTTTTTTTGTCCTACCGAGATATGTCCAGAAACACTGATAGCGAAAAGTACAGCCAAACCTGTGATCATCATATAGGAAATTAATGTCCACCCCTGACATTACAGCTGACCACACACACGAACCACTTGCCTGATCCAAATGAAGACGTCAACCAGGACCTGGGACCGATACCCAGTGTTTGTTCAGCAGCTACACCATCCGTTAACAAGATAAGGATAAGAGTACCAATGAACTCGGCAAGGAATTCACGATTCTATTATATGATATTAGCTAAAAACCATCATTTGTATAAAGCTTGGATATACTTGCATTGTATCGGAAGGCTCGGAAGCGTTCCACAAAGGCACTTGAGCCATGGAGTGTTCGACTGGGTGAATTGGAAGGTGCTCCTAGCAATGCATGTGTTTGCCATTGAGCATGACGAATGAGGGAGTGGGGCAAATATAGCAAACGAGATAGCTACCTGAAGGTGTATTATAGGTTACCAAAGGTTCTCTTTCTTCGTCCAGTGTTGAGGACGCAGGGGAATATTGCTTTTGCCATCCAATCACGTTATCCAAAGTACAGCCACTTTGTACCATAATGATGCAGAAAAAAAGGTTGTATTCAATGCAGCATAACACGCTCTCTTTTATATCCAAAGGTCAAGTGATCCTCCGTATTGTGTGTTGCACCCCCAAACCCCCTTTTTCGCAAAAAAGCAAGATCCCGGTTGGACGGCTCCTAATATGGCATACCGTGGACTGCTACTACTGCTGCTACCGACAATGATGGGTTCATCATCGCCTGATCAAGAGGGGGACCCTTCGGAGAGTACCGTTACAAAGGGTTAAAGCACAAGTTTCAAAACGAGATTTTTAGTCGTGTATTACCTCCATGATAGGTTTGAAGGGGCGACATTTTTTCCCAAGAGGTCCATGATAACGAACACATTGAATGCAATCGATTGTCATGATGAGATCTCAGGTGATCCATGATGGTTACCCCATCCTATGCATACACACATACACACAATCCCCCTTTGAGTAATAGTAGAAAATCCCTTGTTTGTTTCGAGGGTCGAGAACTACAACTTTTCTAACAAATAAAAGGTATATTCACACCCTGAAGTTTGACACTCAGACTGCGATCCGGGATCTACTTGATACCAATCAATGGTGCCATTGTCGTCGTCCTCTCCCCTCTGTCTTTTGGTCACGTGTATGAACCATTGACACCATACGCTTTATGGGTTATATTGGCAATACATTTTAGGCATCTGCAATCTCATCTTATAAAAGGGCTCTCCTTTGTGGTTTTATCCTCTCGAAATGATACAGCTCTCATCGTATCATGCTATTATTGGCAATAACATCCATTCCCCCCCATAACTATGTGCTCGCACAGCCCTCTTTGATAACAATGCCAATGATAAGTGGGCCTGGGAAAAACACATGCGGGTTGGTGTCATTTATGCGGACAAGCACATAATATCATGCAAAAAGTGACATTGACAGCCCATGTGATCCATGCTTACACTCCTTCCCGACAATAGGGTTTCAAACACCTTTATCATTCGAAACGTGTATCAATATAATAGTGGATTTTTAATGCATATGATTGGCAAGCTGTGAATGGCTCATATCCTTCATTTCAACTCTATGGATGCCTTGTTCCTCATCGTGATTGTGTTGTTGGATAGTAATGTTGTGTGAGGTATTATTGTTATTCTTCTCGTCTGTTTCCATGGGTGCACCCAATCCTTCTCCCTATACAAGGATGTACACGTTATTACCAAAAGTTTCCATAGCGGTATAATAGGGATGATGATACTTACGTTTGTAAATGTTCTGGTTCCCCATGCCGTTACGTGAAGTGTGAAAAGAGCGTATATCTTCATAATGGCAAAGTAATAGTTGAAGATCAACCAAAAAGGCAACACCCAGATATCCAAGGGTCGCTTTATAAAGTGCGGGATGAGCTTGATGAACCGAGTTAAAAGCAGCCATACAATATAGGACACAGCAATGTTCCAACCAGGCAAAGGAGGATTAGAAGGACCAGCATTTTTCTCTTGAAGGGAACAAAACACGCCGACAAGAATGGGACCAGCGAGCAAAGTGAGTGGGTTGAAAATCTTATCCACCATGGTAAAGGCCACATAAGGATGGCGTGTCCAGATAAAGCGTTCTGTGAATAGGGATCGGAAATCGGAACGCCAAGTATTGCGAGTCCATCGTAGCACCTGCTTTAAGAATCGCCAATTGTTTTTAAAGGTCGAATAGAGTTCAGCTTCCTTGCATACTTGAGCATAGGTATTCCATCCATGAGAGCACATCCAACGCGTGAGGAACTTGTCATCGCCAGAATTGAGTGGGTATTTACCCAGCCATAAATCATTCGTAAAGCAGTACTGAAAGGCTGGATCTTTGAGAATCAGTGTGCGATAAGCTGCTGTGCGTCCTGAGAGGCAACAAATGCCACCATCAATATGCGTCGAGGCGGCAATTTCAATGTTGCGACTGGTCAATCGGAAACCAGCGAGAATCTCCCATAGCGTTTGGTGCCCATTTGGATTGACAGCGTGAACCGTTTGAGACGTACCCACACCTCCCATTTTCAAATCTTCAAAACATGCAAGGATATAATCGAGCATCGTAGGTTTCCAAATAGCATCATCATCCGCAAAGACAAGGATCTCCGTGTTGGTTGCATTGACACCAGCTACCATTTGTAAACGCTTGTTGGCCTTGGGAACGGTGAGCACGCGTATTCTTGCAGGGTCTACTTCGTTGGCCAATTCCTGCAATGGTTCTCTCATGCTGGTCTCAGTGATGATGATGATTTCTTTTGGGTTGCATGCAAGCCAACTACGTGCTGCTATCTTGAATTCTTCACCAGCATCGATGGTGGGCACAATAATCGTTACGTCGTGCTCAGGTCGATAGGTGGGTTCAGCTCTCGGTCGTCGTGGCTTATAAGTCAACCATGCAATAATACGTATCAGGTACCATAGATATCGATAGAATCCAATCACACCAAGAGGAAGAAAAAAGGGTAGCAATCCCACATCATTGGTGAGATAAAGCATGGTGGTATGGTGGCGGTGGCAGGCTTGGCAACAAGGAGAACAAGGGAAAAAAAAGAAGGACAAAGGGAAAATGACAGTTTAATCTAATTGTAGTTAAAATGCCTAAAAATGGTATCGCTATCATAATTGCCAAGGTGGATGCGTTTATTTTTGTTTTCAGGAACCGATGGTATCACCGCGTTGTCGTTGTTGAACCAGCATAGATTTGATACTCCAGCAAGATCGGTAAGAACTTCCACAATGAAAACTCGGGCCAGTAGCACTCGACGAATTGGATTTGACATTGTTCGGATGACTGTAATTATAGAATTCCAATAAGTGACCAAGCTCTGTTTCCAAAGAATAGAATCCCCTCATTTTACCTGCCACAATAAGAAATCTGACAAGCGAATCTCTCCTGATGTCCGAATGAGTATCTCCAATGGTGGACTTGCCGACGTGAACATTTGGCTTTCAAGTGTCCCTTTGTTGATATCCCTAATTAAACTCGGTCAGCGTATACCGTACACTAAACCCTTTCCCATATTCATTGCGTTACTTACTCTATCGACCTTTGTTTTTGCTCCACCGATCGTACATTTTCACGTATGGCAGTCGCTATTTCATCCCGGGATGTGTAAGGGCAGCAAATGTTGAATATCCGGCTAATCATAAGGGTGATGAATGACCATACCCCTTTATGGATACTACCCATTATCCTCCACTTACGTCTTGTGATGCTGTGTCCGTGCTTCAACTTTTCGAGTGAGTTCTGCCACATCCGGTGGAAGCAATGATCGATTGCCGCAGAAATGGATACCAATTTCATACTTGTCGACAAGCTCACTGCAAAATACAATCATCAATACCGGGTCATATCATAGTTCGTTTGGTGAAGATACTGTACTTTTTGTCGCAAAAGCTGGTAAACACCTCACGAAAGAGTTGCATAAGGTAATCCACCTCATCTGCCGATCGCTTAAAGTTCTCAATGCTGAATGCATAGACTGTAACAGCTTCAATGCCCAACCGCATGCAAAAGTCAAGCACCTAAAGTATAAACCATGAGCAACCCATTGTCAACATGGCAACGCTGTCTCGTACCATTTGCAGTTGTCGAAATCCTTCGTAATGTCCAAACTTTGTGCTTTCTGCCCCTGCTTTCCGAGCAAATCGTCGATTGCCGTCCAAAATGAAGCCGATATGACGTGGTATCCTTCCTTTGCTGAGCACCTTGATGCATGCGCCTTGTAACATGTCATTCGCGCTGTCGAGGTATCGTTGGAGCGTATCCATTATGGTAGAGGAGGAGGAGTAGGAGAAAGAAAGAGGTATGTGCATCTTTTTTGTGTTCAAAAGCCCGCACTTAATGCTCTGATCTGACCATATCCGGCTAAAGCAATGACACCCCCTTTTCTGCAGATAACGCATGATAATGATACTAGATTAGCATATCCTTTCATTTAGAGCAATGGTAGACACCACTTTGTAATCCTTGTCATGGCCATGTTTCATCATCACGTGTTAATCGGAATAAACAAGGTGTCACTGAATACGCACAAACCAGTTCTGTGCGTCAACGTGGTGTGGTGGTGGTACAACACATTTTGATGGAAGGGTCCCGTTAGGTAACAAGCCTCGAATTAGGCTGTCAGATATCACCAGGGGGTTGTATTATCGGAAGCATAACAACGCGTAAATCGTGTGGCATGCATTAAATGATTTATTGGTATAATGTCATCAATCGGTATTACTGAATCATGCATCATCATCCTTGAGATGTTTGGCAATGCGAAGTGTGATTGGATATCCTGCAAATAAAAACAATACAACGAGCACCACGGCCAAGATGGTCATTGTATTGCATACTCCACGTCGAGATGGTTTCTTTTTGGTGGTGGTGGTGGTGGCAACTATGGGAGTGGTGAGCCCGGATTGTTTGTCGGTATGTGGAAGGCTGATCATGGAAGGGGGTGTGAATATATATTGATGCGTGGAGCTACTGCATATTTTCGAAGGTGCCGATATTATGGAATATTTCGAATCGGTATTGCACGTGCCTGTGGTAGCTCGCCATGATGCTCTTCGTACTGGAGGTGCCACCAAGGTGCGACTACTCATTCCACCACCCACATAATACATGGGCACATCACTAGGGTCGTAGTCTTCATCATCTTCGTCGTCACCCGTATTCAATGGCACATGAACAATGCTATTATTATCTTTCTTTTCATCATTTTCGTCGTTGTTGGGAGTGATGAAATTGGATAATGAATGTAAAGATGGTGAACGAGGTACACTATGTCGTGCTTGTTGGGGTTGTTGTATATAATGGGTCCCTCCTCTATCTCCCATGCTTGGCATAGAATGATTGTCCAGTGGCTGGTATAAACATGAATTATCTAGGAAATCGCGTGTGATGTTAAGCATGCTCGTCTTTCTGATTTCATACAATGTGATGTGGCTTTATACCTGCTGCATGATATCCCACCAGAGAGGGTCTTCGGGTTGTGCTACACGAAGAATTTCGTCTTGTGCATTGCACGGGTATAATCCTTGTACTGTCAGGCCTTTCGAGCGTGCTAGGAATCGTTTGCATGTGGAAAAGAAAAAGAGCAAACGAGATGATATCGATGAATCGGTCTCCTTTAAGTACGAGAATGGTAAAAGTATAAGCAGTAAGAATTTAATAATGTCTCATTTGGCGTATTTTGGTTCTCTCATCGTCTTATGGATTTTGTTTCATTGTACAAAAGAAGGGTCATGTATTGTGTTCATCATGAATCCAACAATCCAACACACACACACAAGGATAGGTGGCCATCAATAGTAGTGGTAACAGTGGTGGTAGTATGCAGAATGCGAATTTACTATATCCCTTGATGTATGGGCAAAAATGCTATCAATCAAATATAGAAAGTTACCCTAGTTTCTTGGGATTGAGTAAAGACTTTAGCTGAGCGCCAAAGCCCTTTTTGCCTTCTGAGGGTGGTGATGGTAGTAAAGCGGATACATTCTCTTGTGATTGTTGTGGAGGTGGTTGTGATTGTGGAGGTGGGGCTGTCGTTTGTTGCTGTGGTGTTATAGTCTCCTGGGGATCTTGGGATGGACGCGGAGTTGTGGTTATGGGTTGTTGTAGTTGCTGTGGTTGCTGTTGCTGTTGTTGTTGTGGATATTGCCCATTCCCATTATCAGTGTTTCGATGTACTGCAGGATTCAAACTGGACAATCGAAGAGCATCATGCAAATAGGCCGACTTGGTTGCGATTAATGCTTCATCAAAAGTAAACTATGCACACAAAATGTCAGCTGAATGATGATGGAATCATGCAGGAGAGTGACAAGAGCCAACATACCCAACGTCGTTCACGTTTCTTTTTCTCAGGAAACTTTTTGACCACCTCACTGATCTCCAATTCATATATCCAATGATGGGCTTTGATACCCTTTTTGTTGCGTTCGGCGAATACACCAATATGACGAGTGATCTTTCCTTTGACACCTGCTTCCTCCCAAGTCTCGCGTAATGCGGCATGCTCCTGGGTTTCATCCTCTTCCCATCCTCCTTTGGGCTATATAGAATTGTTATTAGTGTATACATGTCTTTAAATAAAGCATTCATACTTACAATAACCCATGCACCAGGGTTTTTTCGGGAAGACACTAAGAGAAAACGTTGATTCAGAGGATCGATCGGAAGACATCCTGCCACTTGTCGAATGTTGTGTTCGTCAACAACGTCTTTGCCATGGCCATGACGAGCTTTTTTTGTGTATTCAAGGTCTTCTGCGCTTTGTATGGGTCCAGTACTCATCTCGCTTACTGTCAAAGCGGAAATACGGGAAGAAGACAAGGCTTACCGAGCCCGGTTCTTTTGTAGAGTGGAGCAGCCAATAAAAGGGCGTTTCCATGGTTCTTTGCTGCATATTTGCTTGGGGTCTTGGCACAACGAGAAAGATCTTCACCAACGTGATCGGAACCTGATATCATGAATAATGTACGGTCCCCATTACAATGAATCATTTCTTTTTTTATGCTGGTTGTATTTGTCATTAACGTTATCGTTGCTGCCATGGTAACAGGCCAATGATGATGTATGGCTTCACTATCCTTCATAATTGAGTATTTATCCCCCACACACATTCACGCAGGGTAGAATATATACATGTTTCTATTTATACCAGCTTCCCTGTCACAATGCATACAAGCTGCTTCACAGCCAGCTAGACCCCCCAGATTGCTGATCTCTGGTGCCTATCAATGCTTCAATTTTCCACGATAAAGCTCTTTATGAGTTGTCTATAATTGTCTTAAAAGCGCAATCTTTCATGATATCTTGTCAATACAAAACCATATTTTTAATTTCACATTGATTCTCTTCCATTTATATATTACGCATCCATATATATCGCACATCCAAAAGAAAAGCCGGTGGGGAAAGGATATCATCGTCAATATTATATTTTGGGGATGGGGAGGAGGAAACCATTTTAGGATTATAGAAGTCGGAGTTGCCTTTTTGGTCGAACTGCCAAACCAGGATCGGACCGTTGGTCTCCCTGGTGACCTGTGTACAGGAGCCATAGCAACACAAGCAGTTTCTCTTTCTCAGTTCGATTCTACGCGAGATGCTGATACAAGACGAAGCTGCCTCAGCCGCCAGATCTCATCATTTCAGTGGAATTGATCCGTGGGTGTATGGAGTCTTTATGCCTCCAATACGTTTGCCTTTATGCCAACCACTAGCTTGTCGAATATTTACTTTCTACTTGATTGTAAACCGAGCTAGAGTGATCGATCTTGCAAAAGCTTTCACATGAACGGGTACGTCTATTCTTGGCGTAAGTGATCTGGTTTGCAGTAAGCAAGAGAGAATTGTGTGGGAGCCTTTATGCCTTCTACCATCTGCCTTTATGCCAGCTCTCTTGGCTGAGGAGCTTCCCTGAATATCAGCTGCATCTTGGTATTACTTTTTTTATAGCTGCTTGATCAGATACAAAATTGCATTTCTATCATCAGTAACTACATTGACTAGGATTTTGGTACAAGCAAGTGTATTCAAGAAGAACTATGATATACAGCAACAAAACTTGGGACTGATTGCATCGACTGGTGATCTTATTGTTGCCCGTGACCAAATCTTCAACTTCAAGCATCCTACCGAAAGCCAAGGGCCAATTAGTATTAATTACACCATTTATTATTCACTATGTATATACAATGATAACTCAACAACATGATAATGATCTACTCCTCTTCATCCCATTCTTCTATGTCTGATGCTTGACGTTTTCGCGACGACGTGAAAAATACATTGGGGGACACATTGGGGTCATATGCGTTCGAACTGCTTTCGCTTTGAGTGAAAATCAATTGCTCCATGAATTGCTTGCTTCTGGTTTTAGTGACAGCCGGGAGGACAATGTCCACAAGTTGCTCATGGTGATTCCTCCATACATGGATATAATCAAGCGTTGAAGAAAAGTCGGCAATGTCGTTGATGGTAACTGGTAATTTAAGTGTTGAAATGGGCTTTGAAATGTATGCATCTTGAAATTGTTTGACGAAAAACATATATCCAATGGACCCTAATAATATGTGGACCGTGTCAGCATTATACTCCATTTACATAGCAAAGTGAAATAAATAATACCCGTCCAATCCATCCCGATACAGAACAGTTTGTCTTTAACTTCTTGAGAAGCTTCTTGTGATAGCAAACTTGTTAAGATGGCCTTATTCATTCTGACATTTTTGCATTGTTGTAGAAGTGCTAATGATACGGTCACGTTCTCCTTTTTCCACTCGCTAGTGCTCAATTCCACGCCAGTTGAGGCTACAATGAGATCGACCCTCCGTCCAAATGCATTCAAGCTGCCCTTTTTCCCACCATCGAACCGCTTGTTTCTGTTTGTTATATCCTTGGAAGCTTGACAGATATGTTCCCCACTATTAAAGAAATCTTTAGCTTCTAATATGAGAGCGTAGATCAATTGCTTACTCGTCCATCTCCAATCTGCTATCTCTAAGGATAATGTCCAATATCTGCCCAAACTTTCTGTAAAACGTGATCTCGCTCGGTTGCCTCTTGTGTTGCTTGGAGCACGATGTATCGGAGAAGTTGTTTGTGATGGCTGCAATAACGTCCAAAACTTCTAGCTGCTCTGCGTCCGGCTCCCGTGATTCCAACGCATGTACTTATGTCACCTACAAAGGAGTCTCAATTTCCCGTCAGTTTAAGCATCCTTTAAATATATAAATTATAGTTATACCTACCCCAAAGGGCTGATCAAGGAACACAGCCAAAAGTTATTAGGCACCAATGAGCACTTCAAGTGGTAAAGCAATGATGTGAGCTACAGAAAATATCAATGCATAAATACCTTCATTTGGGGATCACATAAAGACTATCCTTAAGATTTACCAAGGTCATTGATTGATGATGATATGCATAAAAGTAGAAAGAAAGGGTGTAATAGTGTTGGTGACAACAGCCTTGTTTATATGTGAGTGGGCGTGGGAATTGTTGTCATGATATATCGAACTGATAAAGTGGTCAAGCATGAATCGAAGTGATGGAAGATCAACAGCTGATAAATCCACCTGCCACTTAGAAAGGTGATTTTTTGTAGGTGACAAAAGTATGTCCGAGTTATGATGATGGGAAAAAGGAAGGGTTTATTCGCTATTCTTGCTATGATCAAGCCAACTTTAATCGAAAACCAGCTGATTCAGACTGTCCAGCAAATAAGGTACCTGCCAAGGTAGGATCGTTATCGTCATCCAAGCCTGAATGGACGCCCTGTGGTGCAGACGGGCTATACACCTTTCTCCTATTACCGTGATTTAGTATGCTATCCTTATCCCATTTTCCTCATACTACGTACTTTTCACCAGATCCCTTGGATGGCCAAGTCGGGAATAATGCTGGATCTTTGGGAGGAGGACTCTCACTGTAATGAAAAAGGTTAGCTTTTTGCACATTTCAAACGCTAGCCAGCCATGCGTGTACCTGAAGTAGGGGTGATTGAGAGCCTGCTCTGCTGTGATACGCTGCTCAGGGTCATAGGTAAGTAATTTGGACAGCAAATCTAGACCGGCTTCTGTGAGATAAGGAAATCGACTTCGCAAACTGCTATATCTATCATGAAAAGAAAGAAACTAGTAAGAAGCGGGGTAAATAGAGAGCCGATGCTTTCTACTTACGATGACTGGTTGTTCATTGAGATGTTTTTCGCATAAGGCAGTTCCATAAATCCTGGCCAGATCTTCTCGTTGGGTGCACCCAACAATTTGAATATCTAACATTTTCGCCCACGTTAGAGAAGAAGAAGAGGATTAATGAATCATGCATTCTTTTTACCTTGTCTATCTGATCAATTTCACTACGGCCTGATACAAGAGGTTCATTGTTGATCAGCTCAGCAAATATACAGCCAATGGACCACATATCCACCGCTGTGGTATATTGTTTGGTGCCCAGTAACAACTCGGGTGCTCTAAAATAGCAATATGATTAGCAATGAGAGACACATCCATTGACATGGATAATGCACATACGTACCTATACCACAATGTGACGACGAGTTGAGTCATATGACCTAATGGACTACCATATTTGCGAGCCAAGCCAAAGTCTGCCACCTTGATTTCGCCTCGGTTATTCAAGAGTAAATTGCTCGTTTTCAAATCACGATGGATGATCCAGTTGTCATGCAAGAGAGCAACAGCAGAAAGTAATTGCAGCATCAATGTCTTGACTTCGGACTGTAGAAAAGGGGTGCGCATATCGGTCATCAGGGTCTTGAGATCGTGCTCGATGAAATCCATGACAATATACACTCTATCTAGTTTATTAGTTGAGATGTCATAGATAGAAAAAGTTGATATATATACTTACTGATCAAGATGATTCCCCATCACAATCTCTCGTACATTAACGATATTTGGATGCTTGACATTGATCAACGTGTAGATCTCTCGTAAACTGGTCACTGGAAACCCATTCTTTTCCTTATCGAGCTTCAGCTTCTTCAGAGCCACTACGTCGCCACTATCACGGTCTCGTGCACGAAACACAATGCCATAAGATCCTTCCTCAATCCTGTTTAGACGCTCGAATCGATCCACACTACGACAACCCTCAATAAATGGTCGACTTGTTGAACGACGTGGCATGGGTTTGGCTAATGCTGGTGGTGGTGGTGGTGGTGGTGGTGGTGGTGCTTTTGTTTTTGACGTGTCATGGGTGGTGGTGACAGAAGGAGAAGCATGGCGTGATGTGTGGTGTTTCTTTTCTGTGGACGTTTTCTTGTGTCGTTTAGTGGTGGGTGTGCTGGGTGACTCTTCATCAAATTCCCATTTGGATTTCCTTGTCGACATGGTTGTATGAGAGGAGGAGGAGAGGTGGAAAGCGAATTATGGATTTGTCTCAGCACGAATTTAATGCTTGCCATGCAACGACAATTCTTTATTGGGTGTATGTATGACTATTCTACTTTTCAAGCTTGGTATCCTTCAATATAAGTACTAAGGGAACATGATCACTAGCACCCCATGCCTCTTGACGAATACTACTTTCTACCACCTTGTCCATGAGATCAGGTGTCACCACAAAGTAATCCAAACGCCAGCCAATGCGCTTGACCCGGCATTGGAAACGATACGAGTAATAAGTGTAATGACCCTTCGTATCAGGATGGAAATGACGCCATGTATCAATCAAACCAGGTTGACCATCCTCTGTGGGCGCGAGTACTTTGGAGAAATCGGTACGTTCTTCAATGGTAAAACCTGCTGATCTGTGTAATATCTTTAGTCTTCTATTCTCTATCTCCGTACTGTATCCATCTTACCTTTCATTGGTATCAGGTCGAGCAATATCATCCCGAGTATGAGCAACATTGAGATCACTAGATGTACATATATAAAAGTGAGATGGGGATTATTTCACGTGATGGCATCCAACTTACCCAGCCCAAATGACAGGTTTACCCTCCTTTTGCAGTGATCGAATATATTTCTCCATGTACTTGTCAAACTCCATCTTTTTATCCAAATTCTTGAGTTCTGAACCAGCGTTGGGAACATAGCATGCAATCAATACGAAGGCCGGGTAGAACAAGGAAATGACACGACCCTTTGATCCATCATCAAAGTCAGGCAATCCATAAGTGACCTTTTCAGGTTCAACCTTTGAGAACACAGCAGTACCAGCTAGATATAAAAGAATGTTATTACTTCCCACCCGTGAATCACCTAGCAACGATCCACTTACAATAGCCTTTTTTGTCATCAAATGCCCAGTACATGTGCTTGTATTGTTCTTTATCAATAACATCAGGCAAAGCTTCATGCACCTTGGTTTCTTGGATACATAGGATATCAGCATCTTCAGCCTTGACATAGTCATGGAATCCTTTCTTGACAGACGCACGTAGACCAGACACATTGTACGATGCAATCTTGACACCTCCCTCAGGAGCTTTGGAAAACGACATTTCGGAAGGCATGGTCGTGTTGTTTGGCACGGAAGGATCAAATGGTTCCCACACCTTGGACTTTTTCTTGGTGCTTGTCTCACTGGCGCTCGATTTTCTCTTTGGTGGCATTGTAGTTGTAGTAGTATAATAGAAAAACGGAGGTAAAAGACGACGACTGCTATTGTGGGACAAGGACACTGACACGACGCGTGAAACAATCCGGAACATGGTACGCGGAGTAATGAAGAAAGAGAGATTTGATTTTGTCAGGCACATATTGAATGACCTTAGCAGTAAACTTTATGTACAATAAAGGAGCACCTTTTTATTCGTCTCTCTAAAATTGCAGCGATGTTAATATCTCATACGTTGATGGTGTGATGTTACTGCAGACTGGGATTATTCATAACGCCACCCTGAGATGGCGTCTAATATATGGACACACAATGGTTCAATCATGGCGTCAATATCCTCATGACCATGTCTACTGTGAAACCAAGATATGGAGGCATTGACGATAACATATGAGATATTGATATATGATACCATGTAAGGAAACTTTCCTGAGTCGCTCCAATTTGCGCAGCCATCATCTATCAGCAACCCATGGATGATAACGTGATGAATCGATTTTCTTTGAGGCGCAGATTACCACTGCTGGTGAGAACGAACATTATAAAACGAGAGTTGAATCCATCCATGTAAACGACCCACTTCTTCGCCTTCTTTTACTCTATTGCTTTACATATGTCCTCACAGCAGCAGCAATTGACAGTCAACTTTACAGTAAACAACCACCACGCATCAAATGCAGGTGGTGGTACAAAAGCAAAGCATCCCAAGAGCGACGATCCTATCATCAATGGATTCTATTGTTATGCTTGCGATGCTGAAGTAGAAACATTTTTGACTGAATCATATACTTTGGTCTGCAAGCAATGTATGTCATCTTTTATTGAAGTGGTATGCATGGAATTTTCTCATTGCTGGTAGTGTAAAATAACTTTTCATATTATTAGATGGCTGCACCTCCACCTTCTCCAGCAGCATCTTCATCAGTCTCTCACTCGGATGCACATCAACGTAATAATACGAGAAATGAAACATCGAAAATCACTTTCCAGCATCCCATGGAAACCAAGTCGGCTGTCAACCTATCTTATACTACGCAATCAGATGATACCTTTCAAGTGAAAATATCGCCTACGATGCCTCAAGAAACGACGCCATCCTCTTCCTCAGCAGCAACTGCGATTCAACCTACTACTACTGCTACTACTACAAATCAACGTCGATCCTGGTTTTCATCCTTGTTCAGTCGACGTGCACGTAAAACGGATACATCTACTACTGGACGGTAATACGATTTATATCACATACGTGCCATGTACAGCATCAAATTTATCAAAGACCCTCTCGTTATTAGTGCAAGCACATTTATCACTGTTTTCGCGGGCAAGAACAAGTCGTCTCCTTACAGGTAAATGATATATATCACAAGATATCATGTTCTAATCCCAGCTTGACTTCTTATCCCAAGCAGTGGTTCGGAAAAATTCGCGGCATCCACGACATGTTGTATGTAAAAAATGGAAGCAGGATGACACCTGTAGACTTATGCTTTTATATTAGTTGAAGAGAATGACGAAGAATGTCCCATTTGCCAGGATGAGCTTTTTGTCAAGGGGAAGGAGACGTTACGGTTGACGTGTCGTCATGCTTTCCATCGTGAATGTATCCAAGGATGGCTCGATCGAAGCAGCACTTGTCCTTATTGTCGTCAGACTGTATCCATTGCTACATTGCCCTAAATCAAACATGGACAACAACAGTCAACGGGGCTCAGCATTCGACTAACCCATTTGACCGCCCCCATCATCCCCAAATACATTTATTACTACACCAGCTGATTAGTAATCCATTTATATCTCGTTATGTGTTATATATACATGCGTTAGCATTATGAGCTACCATCATCACCAGTTGACTTTATTTGATTGGAGGGGAGGTTGACCAAATCGGGCTTACTAACCACATATTTGTACATCCCGCATAAACTACGGTGTCACTTATAAATAGGGGAGGCGGGAGGAGGGAGGAAGGGTCAAGACGCGCTCGCTTCTCTTTTCATTCACACACGAACAATGGACCCAACTGACCCTAGCACTTTCAACCACCAATACTTCAATGCCAATGGCCTTCGTCTTCATTACGTAGATGAGAACCAGTCTGCTTCCAAGGCCTTACTCCTTATTCACGGTTGGCCTGACCTGTAAGTCTAATAGCACTTTTGGACACTTTCTATATCATTCAACTCATGCACACATACTCTAGCTGGCTCGGTTGGCGTGAACAAATTCCATTCCTCGCTAAACTTGGTTATCGTGTCATTGTACCTACCATCCGAGGCTATGGCGAAAGTGTATGTATCTTAACCTGCTACTGCTGCTGCTGCGCGCATCTCGGATAGTAGCCAATCTTTATTATAACAATAGGAAGGTCCTGCTGAAGCTGTCAAATACACTGATAAATACCTTACTGCTGATCTGGATGCACTCTTGGACCATTTGCAAATCCCTACTGTGGCAGTTCTTGGCCATGATTGGGGAGGTCTCGTTGCTTGGCGCTTTGCACAATTTTATCCCCATCGTGTGGAAGCAGGTATGGAACCTATCATCACGTCACCGCGTTCTTGCCATCTCACTCATGCCCATTATCACTCTTTAGTTGCATCCTTTTGCACACCTTATCTGGTCCCTAATACCGAGCCTATCACCTTGCAGCAATTTGTGGAGAAGCTACCCAACTTTACTTACCAACTGCATCTTGTCTCACCCAAGGCTGAGGAAGAAATCAATGCTCATGTAAGCTTTTTTTCAGCTCATTTGACAATGTCCATTGTATCTCATGGCTATGTTACATCCATAGACCGAGGCATTTTTCAAACGCTTCTTCCGACCCGTAGGCGATTTGAAGGAACCCATGATTGATCCCAACACCAAGACCATGGTTGAAGGACGTGCTGAACTGCCCAAGAGTGATGTTGTGTCTCAAAGGGTATGCATTGTGATATTGCTTCTCTGACTGGATAGGCTCTTATATGATAATCATGATGACTACAGGTACTCGATTACTACGTCTCGCAATACCGACAACGCGGTGCAGGCACTTCACTCAACCTTTACAAGCGTTTTGAATACCAGTTCGAGGATAATAAGGGTATGTATATTATAGTATATTGAGGAAGGAACACTTGCTAAAGGATGTATAGGTCTTAACCCTATCATTGAAAAGCCTGCTCTTATGGTTACTTCCGAAGGTGATAGAGCCCTTCCTCCTGCTATGACCCATGGCATGGAAAAGTATGTCCCCAAGGTCGAATTCCGTAATATCAAAGGTGCTGGTCATTGGGTACTTTGGGAAAAGCCAGCCGAATGCAACAAGTATCTTGAGGAATGGTTACCAAAGGTGTACCCTGCTACTTCTGCTTAGGAATGGCGATGTATATAAAATAGTTCCCCCTTTGTAACAATAAACAATGACGATCAAATAACAATGTCTCTGCTTAATTTTGAATTAATATTTCATTCTTCCAGCATTGTACAATCCAATCCTCTTGGATCAAGCCAACTGAATGATGGAAATGATGGGCAGGAGCAGGAGAATCGTTCACATGCAGTGGGTTGGGTAACAGTGGCGAATGGGAAGAACCTCTATTTTGAACGAGGATTTAAGTTTATATATCTATCATGCAGCCCGATTTCTTGACTATGCTACATAAACAAGTCCTTCTGCCTTCTCTGGCTCTATCATGGTTTATCTACTTGACAATAAACAAAGGTCACTTCCCGTATAGCATCACGCTTACAGCATATGTAAAATATAAAGGTGTTTGTCTCTCAAAACTTTACAATGAAACGTGGTCTCTTTCATAGAACAAAGTTGCTCGGCTGGGTCGAAAGTATCATGTGTGCAAGTTTCACGATCAACCTCTCCATTCCTAGATTTCGCAATGTCACCACCAGCCTCGTCGAAAAAAATTCAAGAGGTCGACCAGCTCAACTTTGGCTGGTGGTGACATTGGGTGAATCTGAGATCGGCCACGACGATCGTGAGACTTCTACACAGGGTGCGCTTGACCGTGACGAGCAACTTTGTTCGATTGAAGACCCCGCGTTTCATTGTAGAATTTTGAGACAGGCATTTTTATGTTTTTACATATGCTGTAACCATGATGCTATATGAAAGGTGATGTTTGTTCACTGTCAAGTAGGTTTTTTTTTTTGTATTAATCGGTTTTTATTTAGGGCTTGGTGACCCGTAAATATTTGAACTAGAGTTAAGCCCGAAGGCATAGACAAGAGGACAGCACGAAGGCGATAACAAGAGGACAGCCCGAAGGCATAACAGCGCGAAGCTAAACAGGAAAAGCCCGAAGGCGGAACAGAGGACGGCACCACAAGTGCAAACAGTGGGAATTGAACTCGAGTTGGCGGGAAGGTCGCTTGATCCTGGACCACTTCGCCCGGGGACTGGCCCCTCACTGTCAAGTAGGTTGACCCTGAAAGAGCCGAAGATGCAGGGGGGCGTGTTTGTGTAACACAGCTCATTTGCATGATACTTCACAATGAACAAAGGTCACCTTTCATATAGCATCATGGTTACAGCATATATAAAAACACAAAGATGCCCATAACTAAAAATTCTGCAATGAAATGTGGGGTCTTTCATAGAACAAAGTTGCTCGTCACGGTCAAGCGCACCCTGTGTAGAAGTCTCACGATCGTCGTGGCCGATCTCAGATTCACCCAATGTCACCACCAGCCAAAGTTGAGCTGGTCGATCTCTTGAATTTTTTTCGACGAGGCTGGTGTTGACATTCGGTGAATCTGAGATCGGCCACGACGATCGTGAAACTTCTACACAGGGTGCGCTTGACCCTGACGAGCAACTTTGTTCGATTGAAGACCCCACGTTTCATTGTAGAGTTCAGAAATACAGGCACCTTTATGTTTTGCATATGCTCGCTGTAGCGTGATGGAGTTACTTTATCCCAGTGGGCGGTGTCGGCTGCATTAACGGAAAGGTGGAAAGCTGAGTGAAATGGCACGGCGGTGGTTACACACGCACGCCATTGATAGGTTGTTGCACAATGGATGATAGTGATGGTTGCCTTTAGGAAGGTACACACGTAAACAGCATCCAATATGTAACGAAGTGTGTCAACGTACGTGTATGGAAATAGTAGTTCCATATCACATTTAAAGTGTTCCATAAACCAGTAGTTAAAGTTGTTGATGCTGAGCACGGACATCCCTGCTGAACAAGGCCCGCTCAAATGTTGTATGGCTCTCGTAGTGTATGCGTTGATCTAGTAGTAGCATTCTTCTCTCATCCTCGCTTTCATGTTTGTGTTTGTACTTATCCAAGCGCACTCATAATTATCCCCGATTATCCTCCCCTCCCCTCCCTTCTTTGTTTGTATTATTGTCATCAATAAGCCATATGGGTCAAGGTACATACTTCACAATAGTATGTGTATTTTATAGAAACATCAACGTCCACTAGCTATAATGTTGAAACCATCTAGCTATGCACCACCAACGAAGCATCACGTCCAGCAGATCCATTTCAGTCCCATATAGCCAAGTCGGATACAATGACCAATGACCATGAAGAAGATGTCCCTGATCCTTCCCTTCATCGCCTTAACATTGTAGAATCCTCCATGTCATCCAGGATAAACAGCTTCAGGTAAAACCGGTGTTGGTGCCCTTCGTGTCTTCGTGTCTGTGTCGATGAGTCTTGTGGATAATGATTTACAATCAACCCTATGCTGCCAAGTGCTTCCATCCATAAGCTCATACAGCGTCTCTGCACCATTATCCTAGAAAGATCGAGTATTCCAATGTCGTCCATGGCTCTAAACTGCCTTTCGCAAAAGTATAAGCCTTCTCAACATTCCCATTCAATCCATCATAATTCTCAGCCGTACCAGCGTAAAATGATCTATTCTTCTTGCTGGCAATGCGCCAAGCAACCAAAGCAACTCCAGGATCTCGCATTACTGCCGTTGAAAAGCTGCTGTTGATGTGCGAAAGCTGCTGCAACGCCCTTGATTGCACCCATCCATCCGTAACCATTGCAATCCAATATGCTGGTTGAAAAGAGTCATGTGATCGTTGCTTGTATGCTTCCTTTCCCATCCTGATTTTGATCCATCTCTTTGTTGGTCATTTTCCATCGCAGCTCAGACAGGTGAAGTTCGCTTGCATTGCGGCGTACTTGGAAGTTGATATGGCACACCGCTTATAGGAATCCGTATGTATTGAAGCATGTTGCTATACATAAATAAAGCTGCTGGTATACAATGGCTAGTTGCTGTTCACGTAAAAAAGGCTGCAGGGCAGATTCCTGCAAGTAACTGGAGACAATGGCGTAAAGACCTTGCTAATACCAACTGCTGGAATGATGCTGTTACGCTTGGTCATGGCAGAGGAGAGTGTACAAGAGAAGGTGTAGCGTGTCAAGAAACGCGGGTGTTGTAGTGGGGGTGCACACGCCATGGAACTTGCCATTCAGTCAAAGACAATCAGATCAAGACAGTTATAGGATTGACATGGTGGGTTGAAGCAGGGCAATCGTTCGCAGGTGGAAGTTGTACTTGAATGGGCCAATAGTCGAGAATGGGAAGAAGAGAAATTAAATTGGTCAGGCACTGTCAGACATATTCATGCACACTGTATATTGATCCATGATCTTGAGATTACCCATTTCGACTTGAAACTTTCACACAATATGGTTCTGGACTCGCTGATCAACTTTGTCTTAATAAAGAACCCACACTTCATTTACAAATTTTGAATGGGAGGCTGTAATGTGGGGTTTACTATGATGGGCGGAAATTCCGCACCCGCCCGGATTCATTGAAATGTCATTTAGTATGCATTATCTTGAGATTGCCCACTTTGAACTTGGAACTTGGTATGAAGGTTCTCTGCGACATGCTGATCAACTCCATTGATTTAAAAACCGTATGCTTCATTATGATGTTTCAATGAATCGGACGGTCCAAATACAGGACGGACGGAACGCAAGTAGGGTGCATAGTGCACACTCCCGCGATTGTCGACCTCCACTACGAAACTTGGTCAGGCCGTGGGCTTCGACATGCTGATCAACTCCATTCAAATAAAAGTGGCAGGCTTCATTGTGAGAAATAAAATGGGAGCGGCCGACGATGAAAACTAGTAAGGCGGGCAGCCCATGACCTCAAGACTGCCCACTACAAACTTGAAACTTTCACACAAGATGCTCTTGGACATGCTGATCAACTTTGTCTTGATAAAGACATCATGCTTCATTTGAAAATTGTGAATGGGAGGGTATTATGTGGGATTTACTATGTTGGTCGGAAATTGGGTGCCCGACCAAATTCATGAAATGTCGGTTAGTATGCATTACCTTGGGATCCCCTCTCTCGAACCTGAAACTTGGTAAGAAGGTTCGCTGAGTCATGCTGATCAACTTCATTCATTTAAAAAACGCATGCTTCATTGTAAGATTTTGAATGGGAGGATACAAATGTCCAACGGATGGGAACATAAAGCAGAGTGGATGCTCCATTACCTTGAGATTGCCCATCTCGAACTTGAAATTTTCACACAAGATCCTCCCAGGCACGCTGATCAATTTGGTTCTCATAAAGTCTCTACGCTTCATTGTGAAATTTTCGAGAAGCAGGCATCTTCATGATTTACCTATACTGTAATAATAAGCGCAATGAAGCTGTTTGCTACTAAATGATTGTGTCGAGAACACTATAGGCAAGGTGCTCTCAGCGTTAATAACACGTGGTTGTTACACGCGTCGTTGTGTTGCATAAATGGGATGATGATTGCCTTTAGAAAGGTGTGCAAACAGCATCTACTAATGTAGAAGATGCATCAAGATATTATGTGTATGACAAGTAATGTTCCCATAGCTCAATAAACAATGACCTTTATTAGATCTATTTTTACATAGCTATCCTCTCCATTGACAACATCCCAATTTGAGAAATCACTACACGTATTCAACTTGCTGGTTTTGGTAAGGGTATCTCGGCGCCTGCGGGAAGCTTTTATCCGATGTTTCAAATGTATTAAACTGCTGTGCTACAGGTAAAGCGTTTGTGCTCTTTGCCTGATATACTTCATGACACAAGTGACACTCATTGTATTGCAGCATGGACTCTGGGGAAACAAGAACCACATGCGCTTCATTCGAAAGGCGATTGAAGAAGCATGCGATGCCTCCGATGCGATCGATATCGTAAGTTGGGAGCTCTTGCCATTCATATTCTTCCTTTATTCACGTTTTCGATATAGCTCAATGTCGACATTAACGAAGGGAAATATACATATGACGGCGTACGTTAACGGATAGCGTTTGAATGATGCTGTTGTCTAACGAGCAAAGTAGATCGATGTATGTGGAGAGCGACTAGTACAAAAGGTTGGTATCGTTGCTTGGAAGCGTTGCTATGCAACATGAACTCATATAGATATTGGTAGATTCGTGATCGGGTGGATGAGTTGAATAATAACAAGGATACCCAAGTCGAAGGCGTGGTCATGGTGGGGTATTCTCTTGGCGGATTGATGCTTCGTTATGCCATTGGTGTCCTGGGCAAATCCGGTTTCTTTGACAACATCAAGCCCTTGGTATGTAGGATGGAAAAGGGGGATGACATTCAGTACGCTTACTTGATTTGTGATTGAAGCTATATGTCACCTTTGCCACACCCCATCTAGGCGTCAGACGAGAACCCAAGTCGACATTCCTCAAGTTTTATAATTATATCACTGGCCATATCCTGTCAAGAACTGGTGAACAGCTCCAGCTGCAAGATGATTACCAAGATGGGTTACCTATTCTAAGCGTGTTAGCAGATCCAAGTATGTATCAGGCACAAGACTACAGTAATGGGTTTGCTGACATTGGAGATATCCTAGAACGAGAATTTCATCAGTACCTATCACGTTTCAAACAGAGGCGCACCTATGCCAATGTGGCCAATGATCGTACTGTACCCTATTGGACAGCAGCAATGGAGATTACCAACCATTTCGAGATCATGAAGGATTTGGATATGTAAGAAGATCAGAAAAAGGGTATATATTACATGGCAGAAAACTCACGGCATACGATAGATCGGTGGATTCGACTTATTCATCCATTATTACGGCATTTGATTTATTACAGCATGATGAGGATAAGAACGATGATAGTACAACGACAAAGACAACAACGAGAAGCGCCCGCCCTAGCAAGAAACGAAAACGATCCAAGGACGGCATTCTAGTCAAATGTCTTCTTGTGGTATTTTCGCCTTTATTACCAGTGGTTGCTCTACTTGCATTACTTTATATCGGGTCGCAAGGTTTAATGTCACGGCTACGTGTGGCACGGCTTTTAGCCGCATCATCATCTCAGAAAAGGCAGCAATTGATTCAATCAGAGACCATCCGTCGTAGCAGCAAGAGTAATCACAGCACTATATTGGAGGAAGAGAATCAGGAAGTCTTAGTCGATACATTGGATGCAACGAATATACCCACAAACCCCAGCCCAGCAGTGAATATGCATGAAGGTACATATTACAAGTGATAAGAGGAATTGAATACATGATGATGGTAACATGCATTTATAGAAACCACTAAGAAACGCTCGAGCTTATACAACGTGATGCCTTCCGAAAGAATCACCAAAGTTGTTCAACCCATGGCATTGTCAGTACACCAGATACAGATGCAAAAACATCTTGATCAGCTTGAGTGGGAACGGGTGCTTGTTTATATCCGAGGATTTAATGCTCATGCCAGCATTGTGTGCCGAGAACGACGATTCGTGAACGATGGTGGTCGTGCAGCGATCCAGCATTTTGTTGATACCCTGTTTGCAGCATGCTGAAAAGTAGAACGATTTCAGCTAGACATTGGAATATATATATAAAAGCCGGCCCAAACCATTTGATAACGAAAGAACAATTGCTTGCAGTGATATATTATGATATGAGGATTAAAAAATATACATGTATAATGTGGGATGTGTGCAGTGTACAAAGGGATGGATGAAAAAGAGCAATATTACTCGATAGACCACATATCCTGATGTTGGCGAGACTTATCATTTCTGCCATGTTGTGTCGGTTGTCCTTCATCCATGTCATCCAATGCAATTTTGTCTTCATGATGATGATGGTGCATCATAACCGGTGCTTCCGACGAATCAAACTCATCGGATCCTTGGTCAATAATCGACATGCTGCGTAACGATGTTCCTTTCTTTCTACGATCAGCAGAGGATTTTTTGGCGAATACATAGATGCCTTGTCGTAGATTCAAAAAGCTCTTGACGGCAACTGCCATGGTCAGCAAGATGAGTGCCATGGCAACCACCACAGTAAAGATCAAAAATCGGCGTGTGAATTCGTAGGGATCATCGGAACCAGCCTCACGTGGCACACAAATGCGAAAAAGCCGATAAATCAGGTACGCAACAGCACCGGCACCAGCAATGATGAAACCTCCCATCATGTACTTGTTTTCACGATACACGGCAAGGATTGCGAGTGTTAAACCCAATGCTCCTAAAACAAATACAAGCACAGTCTCGGTAACGGTCTCGTCATATTGCAGTTTCTGCGATGGGATCAGTTGTGCAGCAAACGAAAAGACAAAATAAAAGTCGAGCTTGAGTAATGTCAACAGTACACTGCTTGTGATCAATGCGCTGCGTACTCTATCAATATTTTTCAAATCGTTAGCCAGTTGCCATCATCACGGTTATTGCTGTAATGATATTACCGAAGATCTGCTGAAAAGGTACGATAGTTGTCCCAAGCAAAGTCCTTTCGTAGTCTCCATGCAAGAAATGCAAGAGCAACAAAAAAGCATGGGATCAATCCAATGATGGCATATTCAAGAGGTCGAATACGATCGCGATAGTAGTCAATAGCCATATCCTGCCCAGCAGGTGTATCAGGCCATCGTGGATCAATTGGGCTCCACAGTTCTTGAGAGCCACTGTATATGTGATTTAGTCCAAGTGCTAAAAGCATCGTTGTTGCACACTACATACCAACCCACTTGTTCGAGGATCATGTGCTGCTGGATTTGGATACCTCCGTATCTGCATAGGTAAATTCGTCAGTGCTTCAAACTTTGGTAACCTACATATATAGAAACAGCCTTACACTGCCACACAAAAGCATGTTAGCCTCATGGATGCGGCTTGTACCAATCAATTAAAATGTGATAATTACCTACTACCAACAATCCAAACGCGACGAGTGTGCATAGTTGGGCTAGACATGGATATAATGGTAAGCCATGCAACAGCAGCAACACTTTTCAGTATATGTACCTGTATTCTTTTGAAGCAAGGCATCGACACATAAAAGTACCTGGAATGCTTGAGAAACAATGAAAAGCGAGTGATAGATCAGATCGGATTCGCTGACACCTAAAAAGGTGTGATCAATATTGGTTTCGAACATGATGAGGATGATGTTGTTTTCGTTTTCTCACCTTGACCAACACTATCCATTTGACAGTTGCTGACAAGTGCAAGGTGATTTTTGACGACAAGACCCTCCAGTATGCAAATGAGGATACATTCGAGACTTATCACCGAAAGTGTGGCGATAGATTCTTTGGTCTTAAAAAGTGGGTTGTCGCGTAGTGATGAACCCATGGTTCCAAAGATATGGTATAAAGAAAGAAGGAAAAGATAAAGGAGAGAGAGTGAGTGTGAGAGAGGAAAGCCTTTTTGGACTCGAATCTAACTTTTTTTTTCGTTGCCCGTGTTACAAGTGGAGTTGGCCATAATGGGTAATGATCGCAAGGCCCGCCCGATGCAGTAAACTGTGGCCAAGGGCAATACAAGTGGGCGCAGCAACATATTAAGCAAACGATTGGCTAATCCAAGTTGCACATTCGGCATGCAGGATTTCCATTTTTCCTGTTATGCATAGAACAAGATTGACCCAAGGCCCAGAAGAGAGAAATAGAGATTGCTATTGCACTTGGACGTGATGTGATCCAATCAACCCGCTACAAAATTATGCGGCGACTCATATAACACAAACGTTGTCCATCTGTGGTGTTCACCATTCGATCTATAGACCAGCATTGCCGCACTCAGCTCTCATGTATGTTTGACACGGCAAAGGCGTACATCGTAACACACACACACTGGGATCGATTCACACGGGGTACAAGGAACGAGATGTTCGGGAGGTATACCTTTATTGAGAATGACAGTGGATGTAAAGGTGAGTCGCCATTTTTCGCGTGATGATAAATATTATGATTCTTACTTGTCAGCAGTAACAGTAAGCAGATTTAGGAATCGTTGCGATATTGATTTAGGAAGCTTTAAACTGGCAAAGCGACATGTTGGCGTTCATTGTGGGGAGGAAGACGCAAAGGAAATCGCCTTCAGTGATACCTGCATTCTTGGCTTCTACATTATTTGCAAATTGATGAGATAGAGGACAGCAGCTCACCTACCAATTGTATCTAAAGCTGGGTTATGCAGTAGGTAACATAGTTAGCATTAGCCAATTATGTCTTTGGTATTGCAATGCGCGTTCTCCGCAATGTCTAAGCCGATGAGACGGTAATATCAATTACTCGATTGTTGTTAGCCATCAGTGGATTCCTAATGCTTGGATATTGTATTGCTGTATGTTAGTCCATGGGTTGGTGTCTGGGTCCATGACTACTTGTCTCTGAAAACAGCGGCGATTTCATTGTATGTTGCCGATTCAATCATTATAGCAGCAGAGTACACTGTATCCAGTGCTTATTCAAAGAGGAACAATAACGATATAATATACCTACCTAGGAACACCGAGTGGATGCAAGGTATTCGTTGATACGTTATGTTGCAGCAAACTTGAACAGCCACCATGTCATCGACATCTCAGGATTAGGAATATGCTATAATACAATGAACGGAGTTATGCATCCTAACTCTATTACGCATTTTCGGTGTTGCAGCTTGCGAGAGCGTTTGCTAAGTATCATCATATAAACGTGCATTGAAGCAATGCTTGTGCGCCACAATAGTGGCGGCACATACTCTACTTTATGGTCCCAAGCGACCCATACTTGGCATGTTGGACAGCTTTTTACCAATTTGTCCAGGCACCCGGAACACTAACTGATAAAGGATGTCAATAATGATGACATTTCTTGGTGCGACTTGACAAGGATCACCAGTATCCATTGATATTTACCAAGCCCACTCTACTACGCTTTCGATGACTCTTGGCATAGATCAATGGACTAAAACTCTATGCGTATATTAAAATAAAGATCAGATGCTGCATATAAATATAGATGCTTAGCAATGCGTGCTATTTTGCAGGAATCCCCTTTTTGTTGTGGCGGTCGGATCGTCTCTTTGTGTCACGTTGTTCCATAGTTACACAGTAAGCAAGCGTCACATGGACGCCTTTAAATAGGAGAGCGTGTTAACCAGAGTGTTGGGTTTCATTTACCATCAAGATGTATCTTGTGTCTTGTGCCACTCGCATGCTACGTACAGGTTTCGGCAGGGGGCGAGCGCGCGCATATGCCCTGGATATTAGTAATATGAAAGTGGTGATGGTAGTGATATGTAATGAGGCTTCGATTATCCAATCAAAGTGTTATCCAGAGTTTAATGTTTCCAGTTTCAATGTAGTGGAGACTTGGATCATTGCAGCAGCAGTGATACAAACATGCATGTTCCGCTCATGCACACTAAGCCAGTGGTGGTGACCCAGGCTAAAACATAAAAACTTTGCTCCTTGTTGCTCCCTCTTTTCGCCCTTTTCTTTTCCTTTTTTCCATGTTACAGTGTTAGATCCTCACCTAAATGTATTTTGTATTCGAAGCATTTCATCGACGGGTAAATATATGAGATTTTTACCTTGACGCGACTGTAACATAATCAACCGCATCAGCATGTGACAACAATATAGCCTCTAGAATCAAAATTGCTCAGCTACACGCGCATATTTGTGGCGGTAGTCCTCAGCTTATTGCTTTTCATATATATTGGGTACCTTATCTACCAGGTATGAAGATGCACCTTTGAATTATGAATCGGTTGCTTATCTCAAATACGTGTACATGGGTGCTGTCATCCACCACAGATAAGGTATGACAAGACGCTCTTGCGTTTATCAACCGAGATCATGGAATCACCATACGAGGTTCCACATATTGAAATATGTGGCCAAAGCACTACACTTACGTTTGTGCAATGCGATGTTATGTACATGAATTGGACGATTGTCTCACTCCCAAATTGCTACGACAAGATTCGTTTCGGTGACAACTCGACATGGTCACCTAGCCAATGCTACTTGTTTGAGGTCAATGGCACTTTGCATTATGGTGTCGAAGAAAACCCAGCACCTGACTCACCAGAAATTCGTCGTATCGACATCTACTGGCTGATAAATTCTCTTTCAAACATTACTGAAGCCAGTGTTGGCATTCCATCCATCACCATCATGCTTTATGACCCTCGATTTAGTAGATGGGACCCAAAGGCTGTGAACCATATGATCCCTCAAGAGGTAGCAATGTGATTTCCCGAAGCTGATGAATTCTCATCCTTGTTGATATACAGGTCGCTTTCTCAACCGAAATGACTCAAGGAAACTATCGCTCAACATCACTACGCAATTATACCAGCACTTTGTTCTTCACACCATCAAAATACCGTGCTATACCACCGCATGATTCTGGATCTTTGCTAGGATTTGTAAGTAGGATGATCAGCAACATAGTTAACAATGATGGCTTGTTGACAACAACATCATCAACTAGGAACCATCATTTGTCGATATCTATACAATATCATCCACCCAGTTAGATTGGCCTATGCATCGTCAAGATAACATCAATCTAACACGTGGAGTAAGCTTTCATAGCAAAGTGTGCCGCCCTTGCACAAGATTAATCGAAACTCTGCTAGGATTACCATGGATTGTTTTCGGTGCAATTATCCAAGGCAACCTATGATGTCAAGGTGAGCTTATTTCAAAATAAGAACGGCCCATAAAGCCTAGCAACGTTTCTTATTTGTCGTCGCTGTAGACTGAGCAACGACAACATACATTACTATCAGCGGTGGCATTAGCAGGTGGAGCTTATGGAGCTATTACGACCTTGTACACTGTGATGTTTGGCATGGTGCGACATTCACCATGGGGCATGGTTCATCAACTTCCTTTGACTGTAGTGCGTGCGGTTGACAAGGTGTCTGATAAAAGAAACAAACGACAACGATTACTGAGTAGTGATCATCATTCTCGATCATCATCACCACCTCCACCTCCTCCTCAAAATAATAGTAGCTCTGATGATGACGAGGTAGAAATGGCTATTGTGGAGTCGACGCCTATTCCTTCTTTGGCTCGTAAATCATCCGATGGTCATCCATCTCCGCCTCCACCTCTTTACCATCACCAACCACCTTCTTCTCCTGATACCACGGATCCACCATACCATGGCGATCGTGATCGGATACAGCACTTGGAGACTCGCATGCTGGAAATGCAAGAGGTGCTACGAGAATACTATATCAACATGGACTTTTTGGATCAGATGCGAGACGTGCGTCGTAGGCGGACAAGAGGTGTGCCATGGCTTCATCGATCCTCTGCCAGTAGTAGCAGCCCTAGCATTACTAAACGGGACAACAGCAGTAGGGACGTTCTTGGCGGATGGTTGTACGAGGATGATCCACGCAAATGAATTCCACATCCCTGGAACGCATACTACAGTCAACATATTTATCACAATCTTCGTTAGTAAGGTGCAACCCTAATGAAATAAAAAACTTTGAACATTGCGCAGTCTTTTTGTGACACTTGATGATGGAGAGAAGATGTTGACAAAGATTATGGGATACTTACCAAAGATGTATTGGTCGGTCCATTTGTAGCTACCATATCTCAAAAAGCAAAAAGCCGCCATTGCAGGATTTTTTTTCTACATCCATGCGCACAGACTTACAATAACAACAACGTGAAATACTCTTACAACTTGTAGCATTTACTCAGCTCTTTGGTTGTGCTCCCACCACAAAACAAGACCAAACGAAAAGTTTTCGTATGCAACACAAGCATGAAGGGCTTGAATATAGCTTGTGCAAAGTTTCATATGCCAAGAGAGATCGTAAGGTGAAAAGTGGCTCATCCGTGCCACAAGTTTGGGTCGTACAGGTTGGACACTAGTAACCAAGAGACCGCTAAGCCAAACAGTACTTGTATATCAATACGCCAGATGACATCTGTTTCTTCTCTTTCTTTTTCTCTCTCGCTCTCTTTCCCTCACACGTCCTTCCTCTCTTTTGTGTCATCGCTTTCCATATCGGTGACCATTGTACATACATCAGCATGTTTTTTGTTTTCGAAGCATTCCATCGTAGGGTACGTTGGCATATACCATGATCCCTTCTCCAACAATGGGTATTATCAAGCTCGTTTTTCTCATCGATCACCTTAGCCATATGAATCCAGAATAATCGCATACGCACGCATGGCAGTGGCAGTTGTATTGGCTCTGGCTTTCTTTGCATATTGTGTATACATTATATACCAGGTATGTTATTTTTGAAACGATTGCATGTGTGTGGAGAGCGGGGGATGATCAAAAGGTTATACAGCAGATCGCTTGCACTCTTTTTTTACCTCTCTTCGTAACGACACGCGCCGCTGATCACACAGTTTTTCCATTTTTGGTGAAATCTCTAGGTCCGATTCGACAAGACACTCCTGCGTCAATCCACGGAGCCCATGCAAAGCCCTTACGAAGTACCGTTTGTTGAAATCTGTGCTCAAGATAGCGGTATCACATTCCCACGATGTGACATGATGCATATGAATTGGTCGTACAGCACACTGGAGGATTGTAACGGTTATGTAACCAAGGGTGACGAAGAAGGCACTGAATCTCAATGCTATCTCCTGGATACTGAAGGAGCCTATAAATACGGTGTCAAAGAAGATTATGACGAGGACGCACCTGAAGTACGACGTGTTGACATATACTGGAAGCTGGATAGCGTCCAGAATGTAACGGAAGCAAGCATATCCATTCCCACTGTTACGATCCAGATTTATGATCCTCGGTTTAACCCGTGGAACGATGCTGTGCTAGACAGCATGATACCACAAGAGGTAGGATGGATTCAGTATGGTAAAAAAAAAGGGAGAGGCTGACTTTATGTGTATATAGAAACAATTTTATACAGAAATGCAACAAGGTGATGCTCGCTCAACGTCCTTGGTAAACTGGACAAGTGCTATTTTTTTCTCGCCCCTCAAATATCGGGCTATTCGCCCAGGTGATGGTGCTTCTCTGCTTGGTTTTGTAAGTACGATTACACAAGTTTTCTACGCACCACAACCTCTGTTAACATCAAGCTACCAAAAAGGAACCAACTTTTGTGGATATTTACACAATTGATACGACTGAAATGAATTGGCCAATGCATTACGAGGATAACGTCAACCTTACGACTGGGGTAAGCTTAAGCCAACATGCATCCTATTGTAATGCCAGATTCACTCATATATTCGCCATACATCAAGGATTATCACGGCATGTTTTCTGTGCAATTAGCTAAAGCCAAGTACGATGTCAAGGTACGTAACAGTTGCTTGGTGCGTAATGTGTAGCATCCTTGGCTGACTTTTTCATCAACATAGACGGAGCAACGACAACATAGTCTCTTGTCAGCTCTAGCTGCAGCTGGCGGTGCCTATGGTGCCATTACGGCTGTGTATGCTCTATTATTTGGTATGGTGCGTCACTCGCCATGGGGACTCTTGGATACGGTTGCATTCTCCAGTGGGCGTGTTTCTCGAAAACTTGCATCTAAAAGAAGCAATGGCAATAATTCCAGTAACACGACCAATGAAATGTCGAGTAGTAAGCCAAGCAAACCATTGCTCTATCCCACTCGAGGATATAACAAATCAGCAGATTCATCCCCAGTGTCATCTGAAGACGAAGGTGTTGAAATCGCATTATCCAACATTGAAGCACCGCCACCTTCAGCCAACATATATCCTCCAGCATCAGACATTCGCTATGCCAAAGACCCCTCTTCGCCAACCAGCATTGATCCAACCATGGAGAAATTAGAAAATGTCGTTGATCGTGTACAATTCTTGGAAGAACGGTTCAACAACCTCCAACATGTGCTAGGTGAATACTATCTTGATATGGATAACTTTAAAGCAATCCAATCAGCCACACAAGTACGTCGTCGACGAAGGGAACCATCACCATGAATACATTGAAATCTCTAGAAAAGGATACCCACACGGATTATTTATACATACAATTACCCTATTCTTCAATACATATACACTAGCGGCCTTAGTTGCTCGCTTCCCTCATGAACTTTGATTTCCAGTACATAAATTGCCAGCACCTTTCAATATCTTTTGTGTTGATGCACATGATCTTTCCGTGTCACAAGCCAAGTGATCCAAATCTCGCACATATGAGCTGATAGTATGATGTCCTTATAAATATTATGATCAATCCACAAGTCGAAGAAACATATGAAAGTGTGGATGTTTATCAAGTAAGTATAATACGGTAACAGGATTGTAAATTGAATAAGCTACGGGTGAATCACATAGTAGCTAACAGGGATAAGTGTGCCATTGTGTTCTTGGTTGCTGCCGTTATGAATATCCTTCATCCATGATCTTGGAAAATAGCTGCTGCATGCATTGACCCAGGTGTTTCAATGCCATCCATGGCTGTCAAAGATCAGGCCTCCTTGTTAATCCCATCATCTCCCTCAGCCGTATCCAAGCGATATGCTCCTTCGTTCCAGCTGACAGCGCGCCAAGTGACCAAAGTAAAGATCGCTGCACTTAATTGCATCCGTTCATCCATAACCAATAAGACCTCTGGTATTGCTGCTGATATGCTTCCTTTTTCCATCCGGCTGTCAGTCTAGTCTATCTCTTGTTGGTCACTTTTTATCGCGGCTCAACCAGGTGAAGATCGCTTGTATCGCTGCGCACTCGATAGCTGATATGAAACCTCATCCATAGGAATCCCTATGCATTAAAGCCAAGTTGCTACACGTAAATAAAGCTGCTTGTATATAATGGCTGTCTGCTGTTCACGTAAAAAAGGCTGCATGGCAGGCTACTGCAGGAAACCTGAGACAATGGAGTAGAGGCCTTGTTAATGGCAACTGCTGGTATGTTTGGTCGTGTAGAGGTGGGTGCAAGAACGTGTGTTGCAGTGGAGTGACAAGATTGTGAACGCTGTAAGAGACGTTACAATAAAGACCTTGCTAATGGCAGCTGCTGTTACGTTTGATTGTGGCAGAGGAGTGTACAAGAGAAGGTGGAGTGTCAAGGAACGCGGTGTTGTAGTGGGGTGCACACGCCAAGGAGTTGCCATTCAGTCAAAGACAATCGGATCAAGACAGCTGTAGTATTGGCATGATGGGTTGAAGCAGAGACAATCGTTTGCAGGTGGTAGTTGTACTTGAATGGGGCAACAGTTGAGAATGGGAAGAAGAGGCAAATAAGGTGGGAATGGAAGAGGTGGAAATTAAATCTGTCAGGCAATCAGACATATCTATATACACTGATATCAATGCATGATATTGGGATTGCCTGTCACGAACCTCAAACTTTCACACAATATGCTCTAGCACATGCTGAACAACTTGTGAAGCGCGCCTTGGGTGCTAGTTTCACGATCGTCGTGGCCATTCTCAGATTCACCCAATGTCACCACCAGCCAAAGTTGAACTTGAGGTCGACCGCTTGAATTTTTTTCGACGAGGTGACATTGCGAAATCTAGGATCGTCGACGTTGATCGTGAAACTTGCACCCAAGGCGCGCTTCACCCAAACGAGCAACTTTGTTCGATTGAAGAGCCCACGTTTCATTGTAAGGTTTAGAGATACAGGCACTTTTATGTTTTATATATGCTGTAAGGGTAATGCTATCCGTCTGCATCTCACGATGAACAAGCACCACTTGTCATATATCACGCTATCATAACAGATTTAATTTCCACCTCTTCCATTCCCACCTTATTTGCCTCTTCTTCCCATTCTCAACTGTTGCCCCATTCAAGTACAACTACCACCTGCAAACGATAAAATTTGCGCGTTTCAGCATCCGCCACAACGGGGTATATGTAACTTTGCCGTAGCTTGTAAGACGTAAACTCCCGTTTGCCTACGAAGCCCGTGTTGTTAGGTACGTCCATAACACGTTAAAGTATCCGTTTCGGTAGTACGTTAACTACTTTACTGCTTCACCTTGATGGCGTTTGCACATTTGCGTAAAATGTTTGCCGTCGTCAGACGTTAACGCCTTTTCACATCTGATTCACCCAATGTCACCACCAGCCTCATTTGCCACATATATGTACATGCACATTGTAATTAATGCATGACCTCGAGATTACCTCTCTCAAACCTCAAACTTTCACACACGATGCTCTAGGACATGCTGATCAACTTTGTATCAATAAAGAACCCACACTTCATTTGAAAATTTCGAAAGGGAGAGCATAATGTGGGGTTTACTATAACGGATGGAAATTGGGAAAGCGCCGGATCTATGAAAAAGTCATTTACTATGTAGTTTCTTGGGATTCCCCATCTCGCACTTGAAACTTGGTCAGAAGGTACTCTCGCACATGCTGATCAACTCCATTCATTTAAAAACCGCATGGTTCATTATGAACATTTTGAATGCCGGCCAGCCCAAAAGTAGGATAAAGTAGGGTCGGCGATCCTGTTCCCCGAGATTGCCCACCTCGAACCTGAAACTTTCATATAACACTCTTGCAACCACGCCGAGCAATTTCGTTCCCATAAAGTCCCCAGAGTTCATTAGAAAACATTGGATGATGGAGAGACGATGAAGCGATGAAAAGACAAATAGGGTGTACGGCCGTGCGCGCCGATATTGCTCTTCGGGACGTCAAAACTTGGTCAGGAGGTGCTCTCGGTCATGCTGATCAACATGGAAATTTGAAGAAACAGGCACCTTTATGTTTACCTATGCTTCAAGCGCGATGTTGAGTGTTTGTTCATCGTCAAGTAGCTTGACACTGATAGAGCGGAAGATGCACAGGGGCATGCTTGCGTAACACAGCTCACTTGCATAATACTTTCCAATGGACAAAGACCACTTGTCATATAGCATCACGCTTATATCATATGTAAAACATAAAGGTGTCTGTATCTCTAAACTTTACAATGAAGCGTGGGGTCTTCAATCGAACAAAGTTGCTCGCCGGGGTGAAGCGCACCTTGGGTGCAAGTTTCACGAACAGGCTCGTCGATCCTAGATTTCGCAATGTCACCACCAGCCAAAGTGGATCGTGGGTCAACCTCTTGAATTTTTTTTTTCGACTTTGGCTGGTGGTGACATTGGCTGAATCTGAGAATGGCCACGACGATCGTGAAACTTGCACCCAAGATGCGCTTCAACCCGGCGAGCAACTTTGTTCGATTGAAGACCCCACGCTTCATTGTAAAGTTTAGAGATACAGCTATCTTTATGTTTTACATATGATATAAGCGTGATGCTATATGATAAGTGGTCTTTGTTCATTGTCAAGTAGGTAGACCCCGATAGAGCCGAAGATGCAGACGGACTTCTTCGTGCAACACAGCTCATTTGCATGATACTTCCCAATGAACAAACGCCACTCTCCATATAGCATTACGCGTACATCATATAAAAACATAAAGATAGCTTCGAACAAAGTTGCTCGTCGGGGTGAAGCGCACCTTGGGTGCAAGTTTCACGATCAGGCTCGTCGATCCTAGATTTCGCAATGTCACCACCAGCCAAAGTAGATCGTGGGTGGACCTTTTCAACTTTGGCTGGTGGTGACATTGAGTGAATCTGAGAATGGCCACGACGATCGTGAAACTTCTACACAAGGTGCGCTGGACCACGCCGGGCAACTTTGTTCGATTGAAGACCCCACATTTCATTGTAAAGTTCAGAGATACAGACGCCTTTATGGTTTTACATATGCTGAAAGCATGATGCTATATGGAGAGTGGTGTTTGTTCATTGGGAAGTATCATGCAAATGAGCTGTGTTGCACAAAGAAGTCCGTCTGTATCTTCGGCTCTATCGGGGTCTACCTAGTTGACAATGAAAAGAAAGGGTCTTCCCGCTAAATTTCACTTTTTCGGACTCGGACCAATCACATTTCACTCAACTCCACACCAACACACTATCCATGGCAACAGGTCAACTTACCCCAGGACGCAGGTCTTGGGTTGCCGCAATAAAAGCATCACTCTCTTTGTATTAATAAAGAACCCACACTTCATTTGAAAATTTCGAAAGGGAGAGCATAATGTGGGGTTTTACTATGA